>JANHZT010009592.1:62439-79392 GCA_032468215.1 Stegonotus admiraltiensis | reverse complement strand
TTAAAAGGAAGGAAGGACAATCACATCCATTGCATAGTTCTTCACTAAACATTGAAATGGCCTCTTACTTCAACTTCACCATCATAAGTATGGAAGAGACGATTTCATCTTATTTATGGAATGTTCTTCAACAAATCCATCTATTACTTTATACTTTGGAATGGCTTCTTTTTTTTAAAGGTGTGTGTTGGATCTCAGCAATCCCATTTAATGTTTGGTTTGGCTTTATTATAATTTTCTCTAAGTCTTAAGTTGAAAAAAATAACCAACATTCTTGATAAATTTCCACAAGGCTACTGAGTCACTCATCACAGTACATTCTAAGTAAAAAAAAACCAAACAGCATATTATTGACTAATAGCTTTTGCCAAGATATGGTTAACTAGGAATCAGCTTTTGTTATTACACATTTTTTGTTACATGACTAGGCAATCCAGTTCCCACTGTTGCAGAAAAATTATGCATTTAATTAGCAATACTATTTCTCATTAATTGTTATAAATCTGGCTAATTTTAATGAATGTTAAGTTTCTTTATTTGTTCAGCTCTTCACAGTTATGAGAAAAGACTCATACCATTAAAACAGATTATTATTTCTGTGAACGGTATCTAAAAGCTTTTCTTAAAAATCAGTTGCTTGATGCAGTTTCAAAATAGACCTATTCAGAATAAATATATTTAAGATGTTCACTTTGTTGTCTTTTCATGTAAAAATCATTATCAGGAAGAAGTAGCAAACTATTAGAAAAGTTCTAATGATGGAGATACAAACTATTGTGCAGCTTGGGTTTGCTTGGCTTGTGCACCATTAAATATTCTATATTGTCTTTAAAAGACCCACAATTCTGTAGATAATTAATCTTTCTTCTACAGATCATAGAAGTGCACCAAAAAGGGTATTTTCTTTATTGACTTACCAATGAAGGGAGATGGTAAGAAGAGGTTTTTAATGATAGTATCCTCAATGCCAACCTGGTGCAATGGTTAAGACACCAGGTTAGAAACTAGGAGATGGGAAGTTTGAATCCCACTTGAGCACAAAATCAACTGGATGGCCTTGGACTAGTCACTTATTCTCAGCTCTAGGAAGAAGGCAATGACAATTCATCTCAAACTCTTGCCAAAAATTGCAATAACTCATCCAGTTGTCAACTTGCCTCGCTTGAAAGCACGAGCAGATAAAGGATGGTACCTTAATGTGGAATGATCTATCCAGAGATTTTTGCCTAGTACCTCCAATAAGTTTTCTAATTTCAAGTAAAAAATCTTCACTTTCTTAGGAGAAAATATATATATATCTTTTTTAAAGTTGATATTTGTTGACCATTACAGTCACTTGGTTTACTACTGTAATTGTTGGTCACACAATCAACCAGATATTTAGGCTGCATTTTTATCCATTTATCGAGTCCTTTCCAAGGATCTGGAATATGCAGGTGTTATTGTTTGATGGTATTAAATGTGTGATCACATGATGTAAGTTATTCCAAATAAAGCTGCCATTTGCAATTGACTGATAGTGATTTTGTCAATGCCAATAGTGTTCAAGTGTACTCCAAATCTTTATTATATTATTATAATTAGTGTTATAATTATTACTATTGTTGTTGGCCCAATCTGAACTGCATCAAAAGTGTTGGGATTACAATTTGTAGAATACTCAAGTTATTGACCATGTTGCACTTCTATTACAACCAAAAGGCATTATATATTTTTAAATGATCTTAAGCTATGTTCTTATCCATATTTTAATGGAAGTCATTTAAATTTATTTCTTAGTAAACATGCAGACATGATCTAGGACTGTTGTATTATCAAGACTACTCAGCCTTTGCCAATAATCCAAAATACATTTGTACATTGATGTGCTGCTGACATAAGGAGGCTGTTGTTACTGGTGCAAATATTTAGCATTAGAGTGTTAGTAAAATGAAACATCTTGGCTTTTCCCTTCCCATGCTCCTGCTATGAGTCACTCATAAAATGCGTGCAAAGAAACTGCTACATTTTACCAAATTTTAGGAGTTTGCATAACTGGCATATCCTTAAAGTAGAATCATTTTATTCTATATACTTTTGAGACACCAATTTAAATACAAATGTGTCAATTAACACTTTAACCACTGATTCCTATGTATGTTCATATACACCTCCTAAAATACTTTGTATACAATAGACAAAATCCATTTTCCCAACCATTGGACATATAAAACCATTCTTCATTTCTGAATCAGAACTTTATTTCCACAACCCAATTCAACATGTTGCCTTGCAAAATAAATTGAACTTTTTGTCCTTCAGCATTCTTTGGTATTATATACGTAAAAATTCAAATCAATGAAATGAATTCCCAACACAGTTTTGTTGTTGTTGTTACAAATCAGTTTTCAAATCAGTTGATACAGTTTTCAGACTTGATTTTGCATACTCTAGATTGTTTGCTGATTTCTATCACAGCTCACAATGCCATTTCCTGTATTCTTCAACAGGTTTCTTAATTTTCCATTATCAAATTTTAGGGACTACAGAGACTGTAGAGAAAATGAAAAATGGGCAAAAAACATTTTCCAGTTTCTTTCACAGGAGAATACTCTGAGAAAACTTCCAGTCATGGGAAAATTGTATCTAGTGCATTATTTGTTTTAAATTAGAAAACAAGGAAAAACACATTGAAAAAAATAGAGGAAAAGAATGGTTGGGCGTAATTTTGTTATGCAAATTAAATATAACATAACATAATATAAATTCAAGAATGGCAATACTCGAGTACAACACCTGCTAATCACAGGAGGCATTTTTAATGTATGATCCTACAGTTCAAAGCACCAAGTATACCCAACCCCGGTTATAATATTCTAAAATGAAATATTCTATACCTGTCAGCCTCCACCTTTGCTTGCTTTGGCTGCCATGGATACGGAGGAGTGACAAGATGACAGATGGGGGTGAGCTGGGGGAAAGTGAAAGTGATCCTAGCAGGGAAATGGCTGTTGACGTTCCTGATTGATGACGCTGCCTCGGCTTCCACCTGACCCCTGCTAGCCCTTTGGATTGGATGATTTATGGGAGACTGTGGGAGGGCATGCTTTTGTTCTGCTGCTTTGGCACATTTTCTTCAGAAAACGTTTTCTTCTGCTTTTCTATATCTGCGTTCATTTCTCATTCAGTAAAAGTTACCATTCTCTATAACAAATGGAATCTGGGTCATTCTTTCTTGGATGCTGAAGGAAGCAGGTCTGACATTACCTTTTAACATCTCCATGTATTAACTGACTATTGATATTAGTATGATATTTAAAAACATGAATATTTAGTTTAACAAACATGCATGTAAATTATATAGAAACATTTCTAAATTAAATAAGCAAAAGCATTGTTTTATCCAATGACCATAGAAATTTGAAAGGGAATGCAATAAAAGTAAAATGTGATGGACTATGCACTTGGACTATGCAGCAGAGGAGAAGGATGGGGGAGAGCCATGGTAGCACAGTGGTTAGAATGCAGTATTGCAAGCTAATTCTTCCAGCTGCCCGCCGTTCGATTCTCACTGGCTCAAGATTTACTCAGAGTTCAGTCCTTCCATGGTTGGTAAAATGAGGAGCAGATTTTTGGGGGCAATGTGCTGACTCTGTAAAGCACTTAGAGAGGGATGTTAAGCACTGTGAAGTGGTATATAAGTCTAAGTACTAATGCTATTGCTATTTTGTCAATCATGGTGTTCCTAGGAAGACGGTCAGATCATAATTCTGGCTGAATAGAGAATGGAGGAAAGTTCTGGTAACCACACTCTAGAATCTCTCAGGATATATATAATAGTTTAGAAAATTACAACTAAAATTAAACAAGATCCTGTGGATCCTACCTTGTTTCTGGATTTGAGCCTGACATAAACATAGAATAAAACACATTCCTAAATATATTTTTATATTTTTGAGCAGCCTGAAACATCATAAGAGGAATTTAGTTTTGCATTGTATTGCTCCAAATATTCCAAAGCCAACACATTGATAATACTATCTCATAATTGTCTTTTAAATAAACACCAGATTGATCTTCATGAATAAAATCCTGAAAAGTTATTTTCAGCGTTTTGGCCAAAATCACGATAAACAATATATAGTCAAAGATATTATTTGATATATTGTTAAAATCCAGTTATGGGCTTCTTTGTTATTAATGCTATACTAGCCTCTTTACAGTTTTTAGGAATATTTCCATTCTATAAAGTAATATTCATTGTTTGTTGTAAAGATTGTAAATGTTCATCCTCAAAACATTTATAGTAAGCGGCTGGCAGACCATCTGGACCAGGTGCTTTACATTTTAATCAAGCCTTGTAGGACCAAGACTTATTTGTTAACATTATTAGACACTCTACATAGGAACTGGATGAGATGATCACTGATCTATTAGTTTTCTTGGAATCTAAGACAATTATTATTTTAAACTTTGATGTTATACTGTTTTATAGCCTTGGCAGATTGAATCTAAGAGCAATATCTCAATTATGCTGCTTATACAATTTATTTAGAGCTTTGAAGTGAGGTCCCAATATCATATTGATGACATTTAATGGTGACCTTTATGAGGATGAACAGAATGAAGTTATATCTGAACAAGATGTAGATGTACTTGATCATCACACTGGGAGAAACAAGTGCATTTTATTACATCACGAAAACATCCTGATACAGATTCCTTAAGATTAAACATATAATAATTTTCATTTTAATGTAGCATGGTGGAAGAGAGAAAAGAAAGTTAAAGAAGAAGGTTTTGGCAGGAAACAGGGTGGGGGAAGATAGGAATAGGTTAGTCTCTTTTGGGAGCAGGCCAGAGGGAAAAGAAAGAGAAGGAAAGCAAGGCTGAAAGCAAGGAAAGAAAGACGGTTGGTCTGATCTGTCTTCCACCCCACCAAGAAGGGTGGAAAGAAAAGGAGGAGGTTTTGGCGAGAAGGAGGAGGAGGGTAAGAGATAGAGAGAGGAGGTGAGGAGGAAAGGTGGTCTTTTTAGGGGCAAGCCAGAGGGAGAAGGGAAGCAGGACCTACCTGCTTACCTGGTCTCCACCCTACTGAAGGAACAAGAGAAGCAACACATGAGGATAGGTTGAGGAAAGGTAGAAAAGGAGTGTGAGGGAAGGTGAGGAAAGGGTGTGGGGAAAGGTAGGGAAAAGTATGTGAGGAAAGGTTGAGAAAAGAAGAGGAGGAAATGGAAAGAGAGAAATTGATAGAAAGAGAGGAGATAGAGGAATCAATGAAAGAGCAGAGGCAGTGGAAGCAAGCAGCAGAAGGGGACAGAGAGGAAAGGGAGAGGAAGAATGGATGATCGGCCATATGACCACCACCCCACAATGTGACCCACCTAAGAGGAGATTGACCATCACCCCACCATGTGACCTGCCTGGTCAGAGGAGATAACACAAGGGACTAGCTGGAACAACAAGACAACAGAGTCAAGCTGACCCAGGCAAGTGGAGGTACCTGAGACCAAAGTGGAGCAGAATGAACTGGCAGCTATAACAATGGACAGCAAGGGAAGACGCCTGGATGGTTGGGAAAGAAAGCCTCGGGAACCCGGACTCCAGTGACTCTTTTGGGAACAGCACTACTTTAATAAGTTAAATGTTCTTTATAGTCAAATGTGACTCTTAAATTCTCTATGGGAATGTCCATTTAATATTTTTAGAAACTGTACAGAAGGGGATTGCCATTGACAGCTAGTATCCTCATAGTTTCTGGTAATGTCCCATTCATGACACATACATCAGGCCTAATCTTAAATATCTTAGCAAAATCCAGCTAAATACTGCCAACTAGATTGCTTAATATAAATTTTTAAATACACAATATTGAATCTTGTTATTTGCATGGGGTTTTTTTTAAATTCGAGATTGACTTTTATAAGAAAGAAAACATCTACTCACTTTTTCAGTTTCCAGAACTATGTGCACATTTATACTGAAAAATACAACTTTATGGCTTTGTAATTTTCAGAATTACAATTCCTGAACTATTAAAATATAGTCTAACATGGGAATTTCTTTTGATGCCTTTGAGAATATTTTAACTAAAATTAAATGGGAAGTTGATGTTCTTCCAGATAAATGATTGCCTTTTAATATTATAATTCCCAAGTATACCATTTAGTCCATAAAGGCCCATATGAATTGATTTTTAAAAATATATATTTTTATTAAGAATTTTGGTTATAATAGTAAAAACTAATACAAAGAGAAGGGGAAGAGAAAAGAAAAAAGGAATTAAAAAGTCTAGGAAAAAAGAAAGATAATATAATAAAGAAAAAGAAAATAAATATATAAAGAAATGAGTTCCAACTGCCATCACAACAAATATAAACAAATTTAGTAATTTTCACTTCCTCTAAGGTTGCAAACAAATATCTCTTCATCCCATATCCTATCCTCATTATCTATAAGCAAACTGATATAACATCAATCCTGGTTTTGGCAAAAATTCTGTAAGGGGATACAAGAAACTTCCAATATATATATATATATCTTATTTTAACCTTGATTAAATAAACAATCTTTATATTCATTCATTTTTATTTTTCATAGTCTTAAACTTTAATTCAACCAAATATTGCCCTCTCTGGCACTTGCTCAACAGCTGTCTAACAACTTTGAGGTCAACACACAGTGGAAACCAAATGGGCTGCTGAATGCCCAGATACAGGCAGTTACATAGATGACCCTAAACACAAGGTGCCAGGTTTTGACCTTTCTCGGCGGCATTGGTCAACTCTGAACAGGATCTGTATCCAACATGGTGTCTGCCAGGACTGATTGTTTAAGTGGGGTCTTGTCTGTACCCCTCAGTGTGACTGTGGTGCTCCTTGACAAAATATCTACCACACTGTGTCTGAATGTCCATCAAGAGCTTATACTGGCTCAATGTCTGTTTTTTTTTCAACATAGAACCCTGTCCTTGAATGGCTGGGTGGACTGGACATTAACATTTGAACTACTGTAAGTCCATGTATTTGCCATACGCTAAATAAAATAAATTGCCTGATTTGATTTCTCTTCAGTTTTTTATCCCTTTGAATAGATTACTCCAAGTTTTATCAGGCTTCTTTTATACATCCAATAAAAAAACATTGTTATGTCATTCTCTTGGTTTATCATTTGTATTTCCTATTTAATTTTTAAAACTTCAGCTAATTGTTTTTAGATCTAGCAAATTATTTATTTAGTTATTTTCTTGGCATATCATTTGTAGTTCCACTTTTGAGTATTTTCTGTATCTTGTTAGATGAAATTTATTCCACATCTGTCATTTCTTCATTAGCATATTTTGGACATGATCTATACCTCTGGAGCAGTGATGGCTAAGCTTTTTGCCATCGTGTGACAGGAGAGGGGGGTGGGGAAGGTTCACACATGTGCATGCCCACACCCATAATTCTATGCCCCTGCCCTGCACTTGCATGCGCAACCCCCTCCCCGCCCTGGTTCCTGGCACGTGATGGCCTGGTAGGCCCATTTTTCTTTTTCACTTGGCTCCAGTTCCTCCCTTTGCATCTGGAGAGGGAAAAAACAGCCTTTCCCACTCCCTTGGAGGCCCTCTGGAGGCCTGAAACAGCCCATTTCCCAATTCCCGGTGGGACAGGAAGTGACTTTTTTGCCGTCCCCAGCCTCCAGAGCCTCTCTAGGAGTCTCTGGAGGCTGGGGACAGCAAAAAACATTGTTGTGACTAAAGCCCTGTTCCTTTTGTATATCCAGCAAAGTCACAACATAATGGAAATGAAGTGTTTTAATCACAATATCACATTGTAATTATTCTCTGCAGAATTGTTATCGTGAAACAACAAAACCATAAACACATGCTATACTTGTATGTGATTCTTTTCCCATTACTTCTCAGTGTTATTTTTTTTTTTCAATTAAATGTAACTTTGTGTAAAAGAGTTATTTAATCAAATTCCCTGGCTTTAAATATGTACTACAGAGAGAGGGAGAATGGGATTTATAAGTATGATTAGATAGATACAACTGCAGAGAGAAAATTCATTTGATCTGCATCTTATTGTTAGTTGTATTTTCCAGGTTTTGCAGTGCAAACAAATAAAAACAATACGTATAGAAATATTTATGACAGGAGAAAGTGCATATATAAAATCAATATGCTGCTGAAAAAAACCCAACATACATATAAATAAATATGCATATAAAAGTATGTACTTTAAAAGACATGTAGACAAAATGCATATGAAATTTTGTGCGGACATAGAAGTAGGAACAGACTAGTGCAAGTCAAAATGCATTTTAAGTTTTAGGGGTATCAGGGAGGGTGTTGCGAAAGAGAGAAATTTACCAAAGTCAGGTTTCCCTATTCCAGCTGAGACGTGTGCCCCTTTTAGATCTTTGAACTTCCTATGGCTGAGAAAATATGTGTAGCAACCTACTGGAAATAATGAGAAACTTATATTTCATTTTATACATATTTTCAAATCATGAAATAATAGAACAATTTTCATGTCACAAACATTTACTCAAGCATTGACTTCCTTTTCAAGTTTCACACCTGCCAAAATTCATTTTGATTTATGGGTCCAAATTAACTTAAAATCACAGCCAGATATTCAGCTGGAATGAATCAGCCTTCAACGAGGTAGATTTACATCAGCTCAGAGTCCAGTCCTGATCAAACCAAAATGCAATTGGTTATGTTTGAACTTCTCTCTTTGCAACCAAAAAAAGCTATGAATTTCACATGATTTCTCAGTGCGTGATGACAAACTGGCCCAGATTTATTGAGAAGTTATAAAATAAAAGACGGAGTGTATGATTTAACGGAAACTATTTTCATGTCTTCCATACAGAATAAAATTTCCAAATATGACTAGGGATATGTGCCCTCAAGTACTATTCTATACATTTTATACAACTTTTATGAATCTTAATTCACAGCCAAGTCTTGTGAAAAGCTTTTCCGTAGTCTTAGCCAGAAAAGGATCTAGGTCAATGTTTTTAAATCTCAGCAACTTTAAGATAAGTGGACTTAAACTTCCAGAATTCCTTAGCCATCTGGCTAGATAATTCTGCTAGTTGTTATTGACTAAAAAGTAGCAAGTGACTTCTGGGTTTGAAGCCAGAACAGTGGAACCTAGCGATCCATAACAAGTGACATAACATTCTTTGTAGAATATATTCATTATATTCTCATTACCATCCAGAATCAGTAATGATGCTGATATATAATTTCTCTACCTTGATTTTTTGGGAAATGTAGCTCACAGTAAGGCACTTAAAACCATATACCCTTGTCACATAAAACTTCTGCTTTCATATTCATATATGAGCTCCTTCTCCTTGTAAAATCTTTTCCAATAATCTATATCAAGAGTGTGCTCCTACCACAACTTCCTTGATTATGTTTTGCCAAAAAAATAGAGATTTTGCAAAGCTTATCTGTTTCATAATTTTGTCATGTAATTTTAAAAGGGTATTATTTATTTATTTATTATTTATTTATGTGTCTTATATACCGCCCTTCTCCTGAAGGAGTTGGAGCAGCCTATAAAAGTTTAAATTGACACAAAAAAACAATGTTAAAATTTAAAATCCCATTAAAATCAACTAAAATTATCCCAATGTAAACCTAAATTTCATTGTAAGCTATTTTTTACATATAGATAAGGACATTTCCTCCTGAAGGACTAGGACTATCATTACCCATAGAAATATATTTGCATACTAGAGCACCATACAAATTGTACGTGTTATTCCTGATTGCACCAATGTACAGGAGTGATTGGATAATCTGAAAACATGGATTTAAAAGAGATGTGTACTATGCATTTCCTTCAACCTATTTTTGGAGCCCATCGGATCTTTCAGCTAAACAGAGCTCTTGATTTCTGTACAAAGTTCTTTTCTAGTAGGACGTACTGGGACTCCTGAGATTCATTTTAAATCCCCACTGAAAAACAGTGTTATCAGGATACTTTTATGCCATCTTTTATATGACAATATGCCTTATTCATTACTTTGGTGTTCAGTGTGTCAGTCATAATCTTTCAAAAATGCTGTGCACTACCATACCATAAACCTATACATTCCTGGCTTACTCTACTGTATATGTACCCTAAATTTATTTCACTCTATCAGAAGTGTTTGCAGGGCATGGTAAAAAAAAAAAATTAAGATGGCAGCAGTGATGGTATGATAAATGGTCCTCCTGTTTTATGCAGTTTTATGCCATACACATAAAAAATAGGTGGCACTTTGATTATACCCTAACCACTTTGATTTTAACCACATTCTCACCATCACAATCCTTTCAGGGATTTCTAACTTTTGTCTGTGAATCACAAGGTGGAAGTGTACTGCAGTCTTTCCAATATGAAAACAAACAGGAAAATGCTCTGGCATATATATTTAACTCAAAGTGGTCACATAAATGGGAGAGAAAAAGCAGAGCTATATCTCAAAGATGTACTTCCAACATTATGCAATCCATCTTTGTGTATGCATGTCTGCCTATGTGTCCCTTAAGTCACTTTTTGACTCTGCCAGTTGCCTAGATTACTAGTTCCTGCAGATTTTTGGCAAAAAATTGGAATTAGTTTGCCATTGTCTCCTTACTAGAGCCAAGAAAAAGCAACTGACCCAAAGACATACAGCTGGTCTTGTGCCATGGGTGGGTCTCTTGGTTTCTAGCCTGGTGCCTTAAACACTACACCAAACTAGCTCATCTACCAGCTCTCCAAACCTAAAATACTTCCCTGTTGCATATCTTTGTGCTGCATGAGAATACAAAGTAGTTCTGGATGGAATGCTAGTGTCGAAAACAATTATTTCTACCACAGTGAGAAGAAAAACAGAAGACACCATTGGCACAAATTCCTGCAATGAAGAAACATGCTGCTTTGCTGAATATGAAGGAAGTTTCATATGAATGATTAACCAGGCATTGAAATAAGGATGCACTGTTTCCAGTGACTACACAACAATCATACTCCAGAATAGTTGTATGCCAGTCATTTATTTCCCTTGAAAAAATATTTGCTGTGGGCTGATTCTCAGCCATATTGGTAGAGAGGTTTCCCTTTTGGCGAGTTTTCAGAAGAGGAAAGAAATGTAAAAATGTGGTGCAATCAAATGAAAAATAAAGCAGGCCTATAGCTCAGAGCAAGAAAAAACAAATGGATATGTAGGCAGTTTTAGAACATATTTCCATGTCCTTCATAAAACGTATGTTTTTGTCAATGGGACCTTAAATTACACCTTTTTTCTGGGATCTTGTGTAAAAGACTGAATGAAGAGATGCTTCATAAGCATTTTCATTGCCAGACCCTTTTCATCTCCTCTTGATGGTTCTGTAGACAAAACAGAAAACTGCTGGAAACAATTTCATCGTTTTCTGCTTAAATTTACTTAGGGTGAGTGCCTTTTCTAAACATGCCTGTAAAGCAGAGTCAAACTGAACCTCATCTGAAAAACAGTTGACACCACTATTTTCACTAAACATTCCTCCCAGAACCATGATCTGACAAGCGGCTGGACTTGAACTGAACCAGAACCTTAAAGAATTTAAATTACTGCAGGGGGATAGCCATTCAGATTAAAAATAACTGATAATACTGCTGCAACCCCACACCCCACATGTGCTCACAAAACCTACATTAATGCATGAAGACAAATGCAGCCTCGGGCAGTCCTCTGAACTATACCATCACAGGATACAAGCAGAGATAGTAGCTATGAAATGTATGTCCTAGTTTGTGAGAGATGATGTTAGTGAACAAGAGAATAAATTTTCTTCTCCACCTTATTTTCCATTAGTTAGATGGGGGATTCTGGGAGCTGAAGTCTTAAACTTCATTTGAAAAAAACCAATGCAACATTGGAAACATCTATAAGCAAACTGTTTTCAGCTGAAATTAAATACTACCAAAACCCCTTGAAAGTAATGTCATAAATCATTTATATCTCACTCATTGCTTTCAATTGAAAACTTACAGGGGTGACAATAGGAAGGTCCAAAAAGTCAATATGCTTGATTGCAGCTTTGTACATCAATTAAAAGGAGATAGAGCTTTGATTGCATATATAGACTTGGTATCCATATTTGTTTATTTGTTTTTTTAGGAGGAAGGAGATGTTTTAACAGTTAAATATGCTGAGCTTGTAAAGCTGATAGCTCAGGTTCAATGACGGGGAAAGCTTCTGTTACTTGGCTCGGCTACTGCTAACCTTATGATTCAAAAGCATACAAATGCAAATAGATAAATAGGTACCACTTTGGTGAGAAAGTAATAGCATCAGTGCTCCTCATCGTATAGTCATGCTGGCTACATAACCACAAAAATACCTTCGGACAACACTGGCTCTTTTGGCTAAGAAACAGAGATGAGCTGTACCCCATAGAGTCAGAGATCACTGGACATGGGGGAACCGTTATCTTTACCTTTTTTATTAAACTTATATGCCACCCATCCCACCATAGGCAACACTAGGTGGCTTACCATCATTCAATTAAAATGTGAAATAACAAATAAAACAAATAGGGATGTTAAATTTAAAAATCAGTTAATATAATTTTGACCAGGATGGAAAGGGAGAAAGCAAGCTGCTTATGAGGAGGAAGTGGGGTGTTAGCCAAAATGCCACAACTCTATTGGGACCCCAGGCCAGTAGTGCTTAGCCCTGTATTCAAGGACTTTTGGAAAACCAAAAAGGGCGGATGCGGATCTGACCTCGCAGGACAAGATGTTCCAGAGAGCAGGCGCCATGGCAGAAAAGGTTCAGAATTATGATTATGCTATTAAGTTTGTGATACACGCACCACCCCCAGATATTGCATACTTAAAAGCCTGAATTGCTGAGGGTTGAAAAACTCAAAATTAACCACTAGCTTACAATATGCATAAAATCTCAGATCCATGACTAGAACTGCACTCTTAAGAAATCGTACACATTGGGATTTCATTTATTTTACAATGGATTTATTAGTATAAACATTTATATTCTGTCCTTTTAGCAGGAGTGTCCATTCATGTAATGCACATAAAAATCAGGCAGAACTTTGATGGCTTCATTACAGACACCATCTTGACTTTTTAACTTCATCCTTCAGGCAACTCTGCTTTTAGAGTTTGTGCCTTCCTCTGAGTAGAGATTCGTAGGACTTGGCTGGATCAGGGTAAAGAGAATAGAAGCAGTTTGGCCTGATAAATGATTCTTAAAGGGCTATTTTCTGCTTCTTTTTTTACGTGGGGTGGGGGTAAATCTCTTTGTGCACTTTGTGCAATGTGGTTTTCAGTAAAGAGATCCAATTTGTATTTCCCCTTCAAAGACAGGCACTTACTGCATGGTATAACACACTGATTTGACTTGGATTTATGAAAAGCCACCAAAACATGTTAAAGTAAAAAATGGAAGGAATTCTTTGTGCTTCTTCTGTGTTGAGAAAATAGCCACTGTGTTTGCAACAAGAAATTCAATCACCAATTGCTAGCATAGTAAGTGAGGTCATACAGAAGCTATTCAAGAGTGCATGAAGTTCTACATATTAGTGTTCCTTTTGCTGATGACATCTTTTTCCATCCGCTTGGCTCCTGCCTTTCCCTTTTTATAGACTCTGAATTAATGTGACTGATGCATCCCAGCTGCTGTGGGAAGAAAGGTGAAGCCTGTTATTTCCTTGTGGCAGAAAAAGTTGTAGAAACAATGAAGAAAAATGCTGGCCATCCTCTCTGAGGGATTTCATTCAGATGCTAAAACCTGTTGCATTATGTACTATAAATATGATATTAATTTGCTTGTTCTTTCAGCAACACTGCAATTATTCAAATTTTCAGTCTCCTTGTAGGATACCTTATGTCAGTGGTTCTCATTCTGTGGTCCGTGGACTACTGTGGGTCTGCGATGTTGTCACAGGGAGCCCGAGAAGGCTTGAAGAAATGTTATCATTTAAATCTTGAGTTAAGTCCTGGAGGTCCATGGCCATGTCCATGTCCATAAAAGGTATTTAAAGGATGTCCATGGTGAAGAAAAGGTTGAGAACCACTGCTTTATGTGGTTCATAAACATTTAGCCTGGGAACCAAATCTTGATTGACCAATGCCTCATACAGTAGTATATACAAATAGATAAGCATCTGCCTGACATTGTCTAGTCTTCTATATTTTGAAGTTGCTTCTGAAAGCAAGGCCCTCTATAACACTAGAATCCTCTTCTAAAAACAAAATGAATTTTCTGATTTGCTTTACCTGCTTCCACTGTCTCTTTCAGAAGTTTTACCCTGAAGAGAAACTATAGGACTAATGAAAATCTGAGGCCAATGGAACTGACACAGGAACTATGAACTAACATAAAGCACCACAATAAGTTATATCATGCCTCATCAGACTCTCAGCATAGGGCTTGGGTCCATAGTGGCAAACCTGTCTGCGGGCACACCAGCTGTCACTCCAACCCAGGTCCACCATGCGTGCGTGCATGCCTCCTGCCAGCCAGCTGGTCTTCGGGCCTCTGCCGCACATGCGTGGGGGATGGGGTGCATACGAGGGATGTGCACACACGCATGGGGGGCAGGACACATTGTGGGGGGAGGACACATGCACGGGGAGCATGATCAGGGATGTGCATGCATGCATGGGGGCAGGTGCATGCATGAGTGGGTGCTCACATTGCATTTTGGGGGTTCGCGCATGCTTTGGGCACTCAGTGCCAAAAAGGTTAGCCATCACTGGCTTAGGCCATCTTTATCATCTAAAGCACCCAATCTTTAATAGTTTTGTTCCAGAACTGAAAATACCTTAGAAATTTACTTAAAGCGGGATTTCCCAAAATCATTAGTATTGACCCCAAGAATCAAGGGGATTATTCAAGAAATTAGTAAATTGATGTGTGTTAAAGGTGGTTTAGTAAATGTCTGGGGACGTCAAAAGAGAGTTGATAAAGGAGAAGGGGTTTATTGAAGCCAATAATCTTTTGGAGTCTCTGAAGAATCCCCAGCAGTCCTTCGTTCTGAAAGTGGGTTATCAGTCAGCAAGAGAGATTTGAGTTGTGTCTATTATTACAATATTATTCATTGCAAATCAACCAGATGTTCAATTTGGATTTGGCATTTTTGTTCGACTGTCAAGTCCTTCCCAAGGACCTGGAATAGGCAGATGTGGATGATGGTACACATATCATTGAAGGATGTATGTTGTTCCAAGTAAAGTTGCCTTTTGCAATTGACTGATGGTGAATTTGTCAATGCCAATGGTGTTTAAGTAGTGCTCCAATTGCTTTGGGATTGCATCCAAGATGCCTATTACTATTGATATTACCTTTGCTTTCTTTTGTCATGGTTACTCAATAGTAACTCTATTTCTATTTTCAGGTCTTTTTATTTTATATTCTCCAGGTTTTTTTTCTTCTATTCTGCTGTCTTGGCATTGCCACATCCACTATCCAGAATTTTTGTCTTTCTTATTTCCAGTTGTTATGTCTGGGGTGTTATGTGCCTATCTGTTGAATTATAAAGTCCCAGAGCACTTACACTTCTTCATTCACTATTACTTTCTCTATTCAAGGCAAGCAAATTGTATTTCTTGCAGATCTTTTAATGCACCATTGTTGCTTCTTCTCATGCCATTGCTTGTAGCCATTATGTGCGATTTTCTTATAGCAGCTAACCAGGTGGTCCACTATTTCTTCAGCTTCTTTGTAGAAACAGCACTGGCTATCTGTTGTTGTCTTGTCAATTCTGGTTTTGTTTGCAGTTATTCCTAAGGCTTGGTCTTATGCAGCCAGAAGTAGCTCTTCAGTCTCTTTATTCAACTTTTCTGCACTTAGTCATTATCAGATCTTGTTATTATCTATTTTCCCTGTTATTTTTAAAATGTACTGCCCGTATAATGTCTTCCCCTGCCTCTTCTGTATTCTTCATTTAGTTGTTCTTGTAGACCAGTTTGGTCAGTCTAGTACTCATTACACCTTCCTGATATACTAATTTCACTGCATCTTCTTCACTGTCCTTCAGTCTTCCTATCAAGGGCTTTTCGTTTTAGAGTCAGTCTACCATTCCAGCTGTATAGCTGATATATATCTGATGGAATTGACCAGGCATTAATTGTCTTAATGCCATTGCCTCCTCTAAGTTTGAACTTCTTCTTGATGCATTTATTTTTGGCTGTTCACTGCCCTGAGTCCAGTCGGAGAAGGGCAGTATATAAATCTAATAAAAACTAAACTAAAACTAAACTATGTATTCACTTCTAACCTTTTTCTGGACGTCAGTGTGCTTGATGTTGTCAGCTTAAATAATGCCCAGATATTTGTAGTGATCACCATTATCCAGACTCTTGAGGTTAATTTCATAGAGAAACAGATGCTGCTAGACAACTTAGACATTGAACATCAGTGGACACATTTTATACATGCCATTGTCAACAGCACCAACATAATAATAAGGCAATGTTGAGGTTCATAGAGAGAACAATGGATAGCCTCTTGCATTAGTTAGATTGCAAACAATACAGTATAGTACCTTTATATCATTCCTATCCACTGCCTCTTATGCCTCGGTGCCCTTGCATTTCAGCCACATGTGTTTATTGGCCCAGTAATTCTGCTTAACTTGGAGGTCCAGATCTCTGTATTTATCCTCTGCTGCTATTTTTTCAGTCAGTGTCTCTTATTAAGATTCCAACCTTCTGAGGTCAGTAAAATGAGGACCTAGATTGTTGGGAGCAATATGCTGAGTCTGTAAACTATTTAGAGAGGCCTATAAAGCACTATGAAGTGGTCTATAAGTCTAAGTGCTATTACTATTAAAAATAAAAATGGAAAACTTTCATTCATAGCCTGCTATGCCTGAGTGGCGTAGCCGGCTAATGCAGGCTAATTCTACTGGTAAAGGTAGCAATTAGGATCCAGCTGCCTGCAATTACTGTGAGTTCGATTCTCACCAGGCTCAAGGTTGACTCAGCC
>JANHZT010009592.1:42024-55220 GCA_032468215.1 Stegonotus admiraltiensis | reverse complement strand
ATAAAATTCCTAGATGTATTTCTTGAATACCTTCCTCTTTTTTTTTTTTGCATCAGGAACTAATTAATTTAATTAAATTCGTTGCATTTCTATGTCTCCCAACTCCCAAGTGACTCTGGGCGGCTTACAGCAAAACTAATGCGAACAATGAACATAAAAAAATTATTTAAAAACATTATTTAAAAAACTATTCAGAAATACCAAGAAGAGATAGAAGTTGTATCTGCTACAAAATAAAAAGCATGGCAGTAACTTCCAGTTTTCTTTCTTTTTAAAAAATCAGAAGTGAAAACTCAGGGTTCCTTGCATATGTATATCCACAGAGGACAAAAGACATCAAGTTACATATGTGTTGTGATTCTACTAACCTTTACTACCCGTTCACAAAGGGAGCGTGTGCACTTCTATGCATGCACATGCACTTCTATGCATGCACAGAAGCTTCTGCTTCTGCACACGTGCAGTTCATAAATTATGACATCTGGGTGGGTGGGTGGAGCTCCCGCCATTTTTATTACCAGTTTGCAAGAACCTGACAGAAGTGGGACCAACCCACCACTGGTTGTAATGTTGCAATAATCACTCCCTGCATAATTTGTGTTCAATATCACAATGCAAATAAATAAGACAGATCTTGAATCATTCTATTATAATGGATTTTTTATTATTCTGGCATCATTATGAATTAGGAACAGATCAATGGTGCATGACTCCCGGTTCTGTCCTGTTCTTGCGAACCAGTAGTAAAAGCAGCAGGAGGCTCCACCCACCTGCCCGGATGTCATAATTGACGATCTGAGCATGCGTAGAAGCATGCGCATGTGCGCTCCCATTGCGAAACAGTAGTAAAGGTAAGTAGAACCCACTCCTGGAACACGGGTCTATGGTTTGTTAAATAGCAGAGCATATGTTTCAAAAACAAATGGTGAAGCAGTTGTGTTACAATAGTATATTCATTAATGGTAATTCCAAATATTGCATTTGATGATACTTAATAAAGTTTGATGATTAAATCTGAAAAATAGACATAACTTTTGAAGCAATTGTTTATAAAAATAATTATTAAAATGGAAGATTAAACAAAGTCATTGTGAATATCTTGTATAGTCATTTAGAATCTGTGCTTTGCTATTAGAATAAGAAAAACCCACAACAGTTTTATTATATAAGATGTATATAATAAGGAAGATTTATTTTCTGTTTGAATCCTCTTCTCCCAATCTTTCACTCTTGTTTACCTAAAGCTCCATGTAGCTGTCTAATCACTTTGTGACTGAAATATTTGTCATCCATACTTATTATGGTGAAGATTTTTTGAAAAAAAGATTGATCACATTCTTTAAAACATGGGTGTCAAACTCAAGGCCTGGGAACTAGATTCAGCTTGCAGGTTGCTTAGATCTGGCCTATGGGCCCACCCTGAAAACAGTGAAGGACCAGCCCATGATGCGAGTGCCAGCCAAAATGGAGCTCGTGGGGGTGGTGCATAGTCCTACCAATCTCTGTTTTGGGCTTCAACGCTCTGCCAGTGAAAATGGAGCTTGGGGAGATCATGCAGCGAGGGTTGCAAGAGGCTGTTGTGGCCCAAAACAGAGCCTGGGAAGGCCATGCATGGCCTCCCTGAGCTCCATTTTCATTGGCAAAGGGCTACAACAGGCCGTCATAGCCAAAAACAGAGCCCAGGAGGGCTGTCATGACTAAAAACAGAGGCTTGATGAGTGACATCAAGCTGGCCAGCCTACCCTGGCCATGTCTACCCGGCCCCCCAAGGTCAAATGCAACCCTGATGCAGCCCTCAATGAAATCGAGTTTGACACCACTGCTTTAACACATACACACACACACCCCAGTGGTGGTATTCTATCTGGTTCAGGCGAACCGGTAGTGGCGGTGACTGGAGGCTCCACTCACCCACCTGGATGTCATCACATCCCATTTCTGATGCTCTGCGCATGCGCAGGATCGTCTGTGTATGCATGGAGATGGCATGTGTGAGTGAAGTGAGCGAGCGCACTCACATTTGTGAACCGGTAGCGAAGATAAGTAAATATCAACACACACACACACACACACACACACAGCAGATAGATGCACATATATTCCAACTATTATCAGGAATTACAGAAGCTCTGTAGACATGCAGTCTCTATTTAGTAGTATGTCTGTGCATGTGTGTGCATGTGCATATGAACACATGTTGTATGTTTGTATGTATCAGTGGTGGGTTGCTCCTCGTTCAGCCAAGCTAATAGTGGTGACAATGTGACGTCACCAAAC
Source organism: Stegonotus admiraltiensis (assembly GCA_032468215.1). NCBI lineage: Eukaryota > Metazoa > Chordata > Lepidosauria > Squamata > Colubridae > Stegonotus > Stegonotus admiraltiensis. The sequence continues at coordinate 52,943 of JANHZT010009592.1, read as the reverse complement.
CGGTTCTCTGTGACTGGGAGCTGGGTCCTCCCGCCCATGCCTGCTTTATTCCTACCTTTATTTCTTGGTTTTTAGCCCAGCTGATAGGCACGGCAGAGTGGATTGCCATGCCTCAGCCGGGCAGAAACTTAACACGCTTGCACGGACCACAAGTTTGGCGTGTGTGTTAGTGAAGTAAGCATGCATGCAGCGATCGCGCGCAAAATGCATGCGCGAAGAGAACCAGTGGTAACACCAGTTGGAACCCACCACTGGTGTGTATGTTTGTTTGAAACCAAGCAATGCACCCTGAATTGGGCCCAAGGAGATCCAAACTCAGCGCCACTCAAATGCTGAATGTACAGAATGATTTGGGCCCAGGATTAATTCAGCCTATCTCACGTTTGTTTTGTGAGGGCTAAAATAAGGCAATATTCAGAAAATATTGCACACGTTCAGAAAATATGGAATCTAATTTTATTAAATAAATATATTAGAAAGTATTTAAATAAGTAAGTTCTGCTAACTACCTGATAAAAAAAGGCTTGCAGTTGCCAATAGACTAGGCTTCAGTTGAGATTTAGGCAATAATTCTTTCCTGCCTTGGCTATTGTAGGAACTTTTAATTTAAAAAGAAATTGAATGGAAACAAATCTGCCAAACTGTAAAATAAAGTGCCAACTTTCATTCCTTTTATTTCCAAGAACAGTTCTAGGGCTTGTCTGGCCTGCAGATGTTTTCTTAAAAAATAAAAATGCAAATGGTCATTGCCCAGATTCTAGCCAGACAAAAGCCACAAGGAGTGATCTGGTCAGAAAAGTCATGCTCACCTGTTTGTTTGTTTGTTTGTTTGTTTGCTTGCTTGCTTGCTTGCTTGCTTTCAATTAAATGAGTAAATGCCATGTCCTCAATTGCAGCTATTTTGTTCATATACAACCTAGCATCAGCTATTTAGTTTGTAGTTCAGGATGCTTCCCTCATCCAAATCTCATCATAACATAAAGTGTTTTGGTTCCAGGCTCTCTGCACTTCCAGTGGCCCCAATAAAAGCCTGAGTCCAGTCCCTCTAGCATAGTAATTTTGACATATATTACAGGGCAAATAAAATGAGAAATCCATTGAAAATCTACCTCTAACGGTAACCAGGTGAATTAAACCATCATGTTGCATTATCTTCAGAGAACAATTAGTTGGATCGCTATCAGATTCAACAATATGGACCAAAATTAATTATGCAGCATAGTTGCATAGCAATGTGTTGCATAGCAGAGAGGGTGGGTAAGAAAATTTTGCACTGTGATTGCTATGTTCCATGATGTTTTTACTTCCACAGGATACTAAATGGGATCTTTTCAACAACCAGACTCCAATCATTGTTCTGTGTCCAATAAAAACAAAAATTGAAGCCCTGATGAAGGCTGGTTTTAATTTGATAAATTTTCTTAAATATGCAGGAAATACTTTCAGTCTGTGCCTATACACAGTAATTATTCATTCTCTAACCTCTAGCAGGCCCCTCCACATCTTTGTGATCCTTTGCAACCTTAATCATCTTCCATATAATTGTCTTTAGCTACTTTTATGATTTCTGTTTGACATATAGATTTTCTAATTAATGTATAATATTCTGAGTCATTGTTTTGCTGTTCATTTTTTCTCACTACACACACACATATACACACACTGTACATATATATAGTAAAACCTTAAATTTTCCCATGTTTTCTCTAAAGTTGTTCTAATTAATTTACAGTCATATACATTGTAAATATGGCTTGTGTAATGTAAACTAAACAACATATTTTGTTTAAGATTGAAATTACAGTAAGATGTAATTTTCACGCCCTGTCAATTAAATAATGCCATGTTTGCAGCCTGTCAATTTAATTATGAATGTCCACATTACTGAATATCTCCAAGATTGCATATTTTTGCTATTTATGTTGTCTTTAAAATCTGTTTATTGTTGAACAAGTAGGAAAGGTAAAGGTAACATTCATTCAAAAATTTAATTTTAGGGTTTATTGTACATTTATTGCCTAATATAAATTTTGATTGACACAAAAAGCTCACATAACTGGATATAATATTTGGATGCTTCGAAGGTTTACTTCCCACTTACCTTTATTTGTGACAAGATATCCATAGAATCTTCAGTAGTCAAGAAATATACTAATGGGGTTGAATAAATATATCAATACCATTATATTTGTCAACATTGTTATCAGGCTTCTGATCTGAAGCTAGGTACATAAAACTCTCAGAACTTCTGTTAAATAAGTGTTACCATGGAAAAGCTAAAAAGCCATTATGGAAAAATTCCAGTAACTTCTACATTAAACATGAGTTCTAATTATACTAAATGTTGTTCAAGTTTCTTCTATATTTTCTCCCTAAAGGGATATATTTTCTCTTGGGCAGAAGTTACCATTTCAATTGATTTCTTGTCTTGATTATGGCCTGATAAACCCGATAAGATCAAATTTTATATCTTTGACAGAAAGTGAGAAATGGTCCTTTTACTTTTATTTTATTTTCAATATTACAAACAGTACAATTTGGGGAAATACACTCAATATTGCCAAATATACAATAGAACAAGTGATTTGATTTGATTTTTTTAATTTAGAGTTTTTATATAATTAAAATATAAACAAAACATATTATGTAAAGTAAAGGTAGAAACAATGCAGACAAAGAAAGAAAAAAAAAGAGAAAAGAAAGTTAAAGGCATGGCTTCTGATTTTCTTTACAGCAGATACAAACAAATGTTTATCATGTCTGCCTCTTTAGAATTACACTATATAGTTCTGTGCTTCCTGTATTCAACCTTTTTAATTAGAAAATCCAGAACTCACCGGTTCATTTTTGTCGATTTCTAGCAAGAAGTCCATAAAAGTTCAAGTTTTTATAAAAAGTACTTCTTTTTTTTCCTAGTCAGAGGTCAGTTTTGCCATGCCTGCAAATACTGCTTTCTTCATTGTCATTCACAATACTCCATTGTGAGTACTCCTGCATTTTCTATCTTTGTAAAGATGGAATTGATTGATAAAACCAATCACCCACAAATCCTTTCTAATTAGGAATCCATAAATCCTAATTTTTAAAAAATATGTTTTCATCTTAATATTAATTTTAAAAATTTGTTGCATCACCTTGGGTATTTGTGTAGTACTTTTTTTAATTTTCCACATTTCTACTGTACATGATAAAATGTTTCTTCGTGGTTTTTACATTTATAATAGTAATCTCTATACATCCTACACAATTCATCTGCTGATCTATATCAATAGTAAATAATTTTATGACTGTTATTTTTTAAATTATAGAATGTATGAATTTCAAACATTTTGACCATATTCTCTCTAATCTATCTAAATGTTATAACCAAGATTTTGGCCTTTTTATAATATATTCTTTAACTTTTTCTTCTTCAAATCTCAAAAAAAGTTTATAAGTTTTAGCAATCATATGTACATAATTCATTTTCAAATTCAATTTTTGGTGTGTCAATTTTTTCTTCAATTTCCAAATATTAGGGGCGCTCAAAAGTTGTGACATGCCTTGGAGATTGTAAAGATATTTTGGTTACTTTAATATAATTTAATGTACTTGGTAAGTATCTACACAAATATCATAACATTTCAACATTTTGTTTGTTTCATTTGATAACTATGTATAATATAACTATATTAAACTATACATATTGAAGCTTTCACTTAATTGTACATATGAAAACCATTGAAAACTAAATCCCTTTGTTGTCTTGTGTGCATCTTAAAATGGAAAAATAGAAAATTTCTCTGTCCCACTGTCTTTTTTCTTTTCTTTCTTTCTTTCTTTCTTTCTTTCTTTCTTTCTTTCTTTCTTTCTCTTTTCTTTCTTTCTTTCTTTCCTTCCTTCCTTCCTTCCTTCCTTCTTTCTTTCTTTCCAGAAATCGCTAAACAACCAACCAGCTAAATTACTGAAAATCCTTTAAAATTCAATGACATATTTCACTATTAAAATTATATCATCAGAAAAATTTGACTTTCCATCCAAGAATTAAAATCTTATAATCTATTTGAATTAAAGAGATTTGTGGAACTGCTATATAAAAAAACTCCCCACAAAGTAAATTATATTAAGAGTGAAGCAAATATGATGCTGGAAGCCTACTTACTCACATGATAACAGAAAAAAAATAAGTAGAGATTTGTAAAGCATTGTGTATATTGGTTAAATTGAGAATCATAAACTTTGGAAAAAAATAAACTCTAGAAGTGTTTATGTTTATGTTTATGTTTATTAGATTTATATGCCGCCCTTCTCCCGAAGGACTCAGGGCAGTGCACAGATATTAAAACATACAAAGTAAAATTCCGATTAAAACAATTTAAAACCCCAATAAATTACACAATAAAAACCCGGATCAGACTAGCCCGCTAGATTGAAATAGCCAAGTCTTCAAGTCCCGATGGACGGACTGGAGATTGGGTGCCATCTGAAGCTTGGTGGGCAGCTCTTTCCAGAGAGTAGGGGCACCAACAGAAAATGCCCTACCCCTGGGCATCACCAGATGACACTGCCTGGTCGACAGTACCCTAAGAAGGGCAGCCCTATGAGAGCGTACAGGACGGTGGGAAGCAGGCAGGAGATGGTCCTGCAAGTACCCTGGACCTAAGCCACGTAGGGCTTTAAAGGTAAGCACCAGCACCTTGAAGTGGACCCGGAGGACCACCGGCACATCTAAATTACAGTAAAGTAACCAAAATATATTTACAATCCCCAAAGGCATGTCACAATGTTTGAGCATCCCTAATGTTTGGAAATTGAAAGTTGAAAAATTTGACATGCCCTGCGAGATGATTGTTGCTCCAGCAGTTCAAGTCATAGCACCATGTAGCATGGTGAGTTCCCATCACGTGGTTCAATTTCTGCCCACTTAGCAGTTTGAAAGTACCATATTTTTTGGAGTATGAGATTCACTCCCCCCCCCAAAAAAAGTGGATGGAAATGTCTGTGCATCTTATACAGCAAATGTTACCGAAGCCACCCACCCGCCGACCCCCACCTGCCAGCCGTTTTCGGCCTCCGTCTGTCATGTTCTCGGCCTTGACACATTACATTTTAGACCCATTCCAGGCTGTGGGGATTGCCACAGCACCACCAATCACTGCCTTCACACACCCCATTTTTGGCCTCCATGCATCACATTTTTGGCCAGTTCCAGATGATCCCTGCCACCTGGAATCAGCCAAAAATGCGATGCGTGGAGGCCAAAAACAAGGCATGCAGAGGCCAAAACTGCAACGTGCAGAGGCGGCAATTGGCGGTGATGTGCTCTGGCGATCCCGGCAACCTGGAACTGGTCTAAAGTGGAGCATGTGGCGGCCAAAAACACAATGGGTGGAGGCCAAAACCACACCAGGCAGAGGCAATGATGGGCTGTGGCAATCCCCGCAGCCTGGAATAGCTGATTGATGGTATTCCGGGAGGCCGATCCAAGTGCTAATCATCTGCTCATGTTGAATCAGGCTGCAATAATGTGCTGAAGCTGACCACACTGTTTGCTGCAAGAACGCTAGCCAGATGAATACCGATGGAAGCTGGTAGGCAGGCAGAATTTTTTTTTCTTGTTTTGCTCCCCAAAAACTAATGTGCGTATTATACTTCAGAGCGTCTTATAGTCCAAAAAATACGGTATGTTTTATATGCAAATAGATAAATAGGTACCATTTTGGTGGGAAGATGGCACTTTATGAACATGGTCAGAACTCTACCAGTACAGGATCTTTCTGCTGGCTGTGATGCCCATTTACGAGACAACTTTGGTGAAGAGAGAAAGCCCCTGGATGACACTGCAGGATGCTGTTCATTTTTCCTTCTGGTGCAGAGCAAGCTTGCCCCTCATCCCCCACCATGGTGTACCTTGGAATGCACACAAGAGTGAACCAAACAGGGCTAGAAGTCTTAGGCAAGCCAACTCTTTTTCTGTATTAGCATTGTAATCTCATGGTTAATATAACATTGCCATATGCTAAATAAATAAATAATAACTGGTGCCTTACCTCAAATGTTTCTGTTTCACTCTCCTAAAAACGGTTTATGTAACATTATGAAATATAAGATCAAGGCAAAAATTGCAAGTGATTTTTCTTTATATGTAGGGATGCCCAAAAAGATGGCATAGACATAGTGTCTGTTGTTAAAAGCTCCTTCTAAAGTGTCTTTTAATTTTTAGCTAGTTCTTTTGCTTTTACTTCATACCATTTTATTTTATTTTTATCCTTTTATTCTTCTTCTGGAGAATTATGGTTTTTTTTTTACTATTTTTCCTGGAGATTAGTATTTTCATCATCTCTGACATAAGGAAAAGATAAAAGAGGCAACACTCACATTCTGCTTGTCAGACTTCGCTCAAGTCTACTAAACAGCTCAAGTTGACAGATTCCTGATAAGTAAACAGCCATTTGCTGTAAGTAACCAACCTCTCCTGTTTCTCCTGAGAGCCTCTCAAACAGATATGACACCCTAGAATAGGATCTTCATGAGAGAGAGTGTGTTCCCAACTCTTAGATCTTTCTGCCTCTGTCCTTGAGGAAGCTTCCCCTTCTCAAATTTCAGCTATTTGTTCAGCTGCTGCAAAGCCTATGAGACAAGGGGATGAGGACTTAAAAAACAAAAACGTTACCAGCATAGGCCATCTTAAATATAGCCCCTTTTCAAAATTTCAGATGTCTCCATTAGGATAGCTGTCCTTTTAACAAAATAAAAAATAAGCATTGTTTTCTTTTTAAAAATATATTTTAGCTATTATAGGAGCGGTTCTAAATGCAATCTGAACACAAGCAATTGAGTAGAGCCTCATTTAACCTTCTTCTAAACTCCAAGGTGCTATGGTTTTATATTAAATTGATCAGTCTTTTTCTAACCCAAAACTACTTTTTGTAATATCTTGCCAAATGCCAAAAACTAAGAATCCTGAACTCATCCAATTTTGAGATCTTTATATATGGAATATATAAATGAATATGGAATGAAATATTTTCCTAATATCATTATTTTAAGCAACTAAAACTATTCTTGAATTTAAATTGATATTCATCTTCTAAATATTTTGTAGTTGGGAATTCTGAGGGCGCAAAATGCCATCTTAAGTTGTTCTTAAATATCTGAGGTTATTTTACATTAATGAAGAAAAGGGTGGGGACAATATGAAATTGACATATCCTTTTAAATTCCATCTTGTATGCGTCCATTTAATTCATTGTTTGGTGAGTAAAGAATTGCATCTTAAAGTGCTGGTCTCATAATACATCACAATCCAGCCAAGTGTAATCTAGCCTAGTATGTTATACAAACTCAATTCATGTGTTTAACCAAAAGTGGGTTAATAATTAAACCATAATTAAGTCAGTTACAATAAGTGAGTTTTGTGAATGCTTTCTTTGCAATGGTGGGGAGAGGCCCTGATACAGATTAATCCTATTCTAAATGTAATTAGGCAGCTGTGGTGATGCATGCACCTCTATGTGTTAGGCTAGGGCTAAGTTAGAGTTCAACATCTGGAGGAATATGTGTGGCCCATCTTCTAATTAGAGGAGATACATTAGCCAGAACAGATGCTTATTTTTCAAAGTGGAAGGTCATGTGTAGATTTAATTCTCTCCTGCCTCTTGGAGACAAAGGGTCAGGATCTTCATGGAGAAAGAAAGAAAGAAAGAAAGAAAGAAAGAAAGAAAGAAAGAAAGAAAGAAAGAAAGAAAGAAAGAAAGAAAGAGAAAGAATTTCATATTTTACGTGGAAAGTACTGCTAAATAAACCAAAAGAAGAAAATTATCTCATATGGCTTTTCCACCACTGATTATGTGATGAAAAAAGAAAAGACATTTGTGATTGAATTGCTGTATGTCTTTGTGTGATGTCTGAAAAATATCAGAGCTTTTGTGTGGTCGCAGAAGATTCATAGATGAATCAAGGCTGCAGTTATTTGAGGGAAGGGTGGTGGGTTCTCCCTCCTTTCTTTTCCAGTAGAGTTGTTCATCAGCTTGAGCATGCACATATGCTTTGGAACAAATGGAGTTCCAAATGAAAGTCAGATTTTCTGTTGTGAGTTCGAATTTCCCTGAAAGTATTTGAATGCCTGTAAAACATATTTTGTTTTGGGAGAGGGGTTGTGTGTATGTGTGGATATTTTAATTCTCTATTGGACTGGCATTTAAATACATAGGAAAAAGATGAAGACAAAACATTGATGGGATAATATAAATGGAAAGAAGGAAGAAAAGGGGGATTTTTAAAAAAAATTAAAAGAACAGTTAGCAAATTGTGATCAATAACCTAAATATTCCTCTAAGAAGTTATTCCTGAGTTACCCACAATAACAAGCAACCCATTGTCTGCAAAAAAGGAAGCTTAAGAAGTATCTTTCTACTCAAAAGCTATTAATCTTTTTAATGAGATTTTTGGGAAGAGTAGGAAATCTCTTGCCATTTTTCTTAAAATCTACACTTCATACTTCAGTAAGTAAAGAGGCATAAGTTCTGTTTTAGCTGTTGGAGAAGCAATGAAGTATCTAAAATTTGGGCTTCTTTTCATTGCAGATGTTAAAATGGTAAAGACTCTTCCAAATTAGTCTTGAGGCCAGTAACTACATGAACATCTATGTGAAATCCTTCAATATATCAAACCTTATATTTATCACAGCTGATGGTTATTCTTTTGGATTTGTTCCAATGTCTAGTTCCATAGAGATCACTTGATATTATGATTTTTATCCTTATTAAATTAATAAGTGGTGTAGATGCAAATATGATAAGTATTTTTCATGCCTTCCTCAATAAATGTTGGCTTCTTTGTAGAAATTTTGAATATGGTTCAGTCAGAGATGGATCTTTTAAAGACTCTAATAAGTAGGACAATGAATAATCTTTTAAGTACATTTCTTCAGCCAACAGCAACTCACTTTATTCCAGAGCTGTCTACTACATAGTTATCCAACTGTCCAAAAGAGTAGCATGAGAAACTTTATCCAAATTTTACTGAGAACGTCATTCCCTTAGTGTGACAAAAGAGTCACTCTTGTCATAAAATGTGATAAAGTACTTTGATATGGTTTATTCTTGATAAATCCATGTTGGTTTCTTTTAATGTTTTTGCTGGCTTTTCTTCTTGTTTAACTTCCTAAACCAGCCTACAATGATTCAATTTTCTGGTGGTCTTGTACCTAAGGACTTACCAGGTTGAAGATGCTGAGTTATTCTTTTGGAAGAACCACAAATTCACATCCTGGTAGCCCAATGTATCCTTTCAAGGTTAAATCCTCAAAAGTTAAAAGGGAGAAATACTGTTAACAACTGTACTGTACAAAATATGCAGCTACATCATACTCTACCAAGGTTATAAAAAAAACATGACATATCCTACAGCTAGCCCATTGTGTGGAGAAATTAGGAAAAGAATCTGTGCAGTGAGATAAAGAACAAATTCCATAAGGACATTTAACTAAATATCCAATTTACAAAACAAGATTAAGATACTGATTAAAATATGATTCTAGCAAAACATTACCTCATGTGAACTAAAATGGAACTAAAACACTTTACAAACCATCATGATCAATATTCTCATTAACACCGTATGGCAACATGCCTTGTTCTGAAAATATAAGGAAAATCAGACAGATGTTCACAGACACTAAGCCTAAACTCCATAATTAGACTGGAGAACAAGTCAACATTGGGAAGACCATGTTTCTGATGCCCAGAAACTTCTTAATGCTTAACCTTAACCATCAGTGTGTCCAATATTCCAGTGTTTGCAATTTTCCAATTGTCTTTTATTAAATGCACCATTTCAAAGATATCTATCCCTTCATGATTTTGCAACTGAAATAAAAGAGGTGGAATTTTAGGAAATCTCTGTCTATGAAAAGCTTTATTAACAGAAGAATGCACTTATAAGAGTATGTATGCATAGAACCAACTTGCCATGATCCGGAGTGGTGGTGGGGAGAAAGATAAATGTGAGTGCCAATCTTTTTTCTTTTAAAATGGTATGGAGAATATTTTATTTTTCTAATAACGTTATTTGACTGCTAAATTTCCATTTACCATTACAGTTTTTTCCTTTATACTTATGATTTTTCTGTAAATATAAATACATATAGCATATAGTATGTTTAGATTAGGGATGTGGTGGCTCAGTGGCTAAGATGCTGAGCTTGTCGATCGAAAGGTTGGCCATTCAGTGGTTTGAATCCCTTGTGTCATGTAATGGGGTGAGCTCCTGTTACTTGTCCCAGCTTCTGCCAACCTAGCACTTCCAAAGCATGTAAAAAATGCAAATAGAAAAATAGGGACCACCTTTGGTGGGAAGGTAACAGTGTTCCATGCACCTTTGGCATTTAGTCATGCCGGCCACATGATCAGTAGCAGTATGATAGTTAGTTTAAAATGCAGCAGACAGATGACGTGGGAGATGTATACCAATGGAAATACACACAGCAGAATGTAATCCTGGGCCTTATTTAAGCAGTTTGCTAGGCTAACAGTACCTATCACAATCTCTCTCAGCCTGATGCTCTTCAAATACTATGGACTACAAGTCCTATCAACTCCAAATACCATGGGGGAAATTAGTGAAGCAATGTAACCAATCAATCAAATCAAACAACCAGAAACCAAATATGTATCTCAATAAAGCAATAGAACTTCTACTTCTTATAAACTTGGCTCTATTATATACTTAGGTTGTGATTGCATCATGTGGAGCCTCATTAAAATCTTATAATACACATTTGTCATTTTGTCACTATCATATTTAGTGGATGCCATGCACTACAGCTACAGTAATTTGGTGTTTGAATTCAATTTTGTTTATTGAAACAATGTATTTTCCTTCCTTCCTTCCTTCCTTCCTTCCTTCCTTCCTTCCTTCCTTCCTTCCTTCCTTCCTTC
>JANHZT010009592.1:26739-37579 GCA_032468215.1 Stegonotus admiraltiensis | reverse complement strand
CTGGTGAGAATTGAACTCACAGTAATTGCAGGCAGCTGGAAGTTAAATACTGCCTTAGTAGGAGCATTAGTCTCCTACGCCACTCAGGCTCGATTGGGGTATTGTTTACTTGATTGTTGGTCTGATGTTAATTTTGGAATTAATCTATGCTCATCTGGGTGTTGAGAAGTGCTTGGGTCTTTTTCTTCCATTTTTGGTGGTTGATTGTCTTTTTTGCATAGTATATAGACATTGTTTATGTCTATGTGTCTATTGATGGCACATCAGAGGGTCAGGCTTCTAGATATTCCATAGCATTCTTGGACTTAGCTTGGTCTACGATAGTCACTGTTTCCCAAATGAATCTATGGTTAAGTCTGTCCATATGTTATAAAATTAAAGAGTTTTCATCATACCATCGGATTGCTATTTGATGTTCATGTCAGAAGAAAAGTCTGCCAAAATAAGCCAAGGCATAAGAATCACACCAAGTTAAGAAGGTCCAAATCCTCAGGGTCTGTTCTTTGTTCTCCTTACCCATCCTCCCTGGGAAAGGATGAAGGACTTCAACCGTTGGTTGTCCTGATTTAGTTGTTTTCTGGAATAACAAGCCCAGTTGCAGTTGCAGGAAACATACTGTATGAGAGCTTTATGTCCAGGCAGTCTCTCAGATTTGTAGTTCAAATCAGGACTGCTAAGGCAATAGGTAAGCTAACGTATCGCAAGGAAGGATATAACCAATTAAAATAACAAAGTAAAATAATACATCATAAAGTAAAACAAACCCTCTGTCCTTACTTGCAGTTTATGACAGTATAGTCATGTCCTGATTTTTTGTACTATTTTTTACTATATTAGTTGCACAACAGTAGCTTCTAGTATTTCTCTCCAGTCCATGAGTAACAGCCTTAAATGGCCTCTAAATAATCAATGGTTTTTTTCTCCTTATGTTAAGTATCCTAATAAAGCTTCAAGGAGTGTAAAATCTATAATACTTAATCCCCAATTGTCTTGGAGTCAGGTGAATTGTTGTGGGTATAATGAAAGGTATGTTTAATCATCTTGGAAAGAAGACACAAAGTTGAGGTCAACTTAGCCCTCAGAGAAAAGTATTCCAACAGTAGAATCAAAAATGCTTTTCTTGTGTCTGATTATAAAAATGATTTCCATGGAAGGTCACAGCTAAACTTCGGCATGTGCACCCTTGGATACAGAGTTCCCAAATTCTTCAGACTTTCAGACATCACCATTAATATCAAGCTGCAAATGAGATAGCAGCTATTCCTTTTGCAGCCTGTGCATTGCTTGCCTGTCATTTGCTACATATATAGCAAGCAGAGCATGACTGAAAGTAGGGAACAAGCTTTATGATTTTAGTTTAATATTGATGAGAAAGAAAAACCAAGAATTATTTTTTGGATTGGCTTTTGATCCAGGGCAAGAAAGAATTCAGATTACTACTGTTTCAAGCCAGGAATTTAAGAGTTAAGCTTTTCCCAAGGCTATCTGGTTTGAGTTTGATTGACTCAGCTTTTATACTTGAAAATAAAAATATATAAGAAGAATTTGCTTAGAGCTCCAGAATTAATTTCTCCAGTTATTTTGTTTTTATACATTTTTCTAGGAATTCTCTAGTTCTTGGCCAATGAGAAATTTGTATTAACCACACCCTGAAAAATGAATTAAACCAATGTTCTAAATAGTCTCAATAAATTATACTAAAGAAAAAGCTGTTAGGATTACATATTGACCAAGATTCTCAGAGGTGGGCTACCTACTCCTTTGTATTTATATAGTGTCAAGACAAAACTATGTGAAGCACATTTCAAGATTGAAGTAGGTAGTAGGAAAAGGCGAAGGAATTGTGTGTGTGAATATGTGTATATATGTAGTTCTGGTTAACATAGAATTTATTGAAAAACTTCCCAGTATCCTGCATTACGTGGCCATATATTATTGAAATCTGCATTTCTGTGGTAGCAGGAAACTTTTCAAATGATGATAATAAATAAATTTACATGTTTTACATGTAAATTACCAGCTCTGGCAGTTCATCCACCTTCTTTGATCTGCAGTATCCTGGGTTTCAACCAGAAAGCTCAATAAAAGACATTAAAAACCAGTTTTCTTTCTGTGCCAAGTTCTATTGATAGTGGTAACAGGGAGCCATAAAACTGTCCTGATCTGTCCTACAAAAAGCTAAATTTGGCACACCTTCAGGGTTTTTTGTTTGCTGTAACGTAAATCAAGTGACTGCAGTCTCCACTCCCTATTCTTAGTCCCAGATTGTGCCATATTGCCTGTCAAATGCAAATCTCCTGATTTGCCACTTTTTTCCTCTTCAAAAAATTTGCACAAAGAAATTTTCCACCTTTAACAGCCTTGCAAATGAAAATCATCAAACTGACTCAATTCAGAGTGGCAAAAATGTGAGCAGATCAGAGATCAGAAGAATTTGGGGAGGAGAATGTGGAGATCCAGGCCAAACCTTCCTCTTGGGTTTAAGTTCAATAACTGGAAATACGTTCCAGGATCCTGTTAGCAATAGGGAAACCTGACTCCCTTCTTTTAAATTAGGAAGTTAGAGTTTTATCATCCATATCACTCTCAATCACTCCTCGACTTACAACTACATTGAACCAGTGGTGGGTTCCTCCCGGTTTGGCCCGGTTCTGCCGAGCCAGTAGCGGTGACAATATGATGTCACCGAACCGGTTCTCTTTGTTTGGGAGCTGGGTCCTCCCCCCCACCATTATTCTTACCTTTTATTTGGCCCTGACCCCAATCCATTCGCTGCCTCCAAGTCCCAGCTGATCAGCTGGAAGGAAAAAAACTGTTTAAACTCTTGCCACGGGACTTCAAAAGGCCGCCCTACAGTTGATCAGTGTTAAAAGGCAGTGTGGTGGTAGACCTGTGCCTCTAAAAACAAATGGGTAGACCAAGGCACTCCAAGAACAAATGGGTAGACCAGTGCCTCCAAAAACAAATAGGTAGACCAGGACACTCCAAGAATAAATAGGTAGACCGGTACAGCTCTGCAAGCAGTTAAAAGCCTGGTAGACTAGTACCTCTGCTAAATCCTAAAGAATTGTCACATGACCATCAAACCATGCCCACAAAATAAGCCACACCCACAGAACCGGTAGTAAAAAAATTTAGAATCCATCCCTGCATTGAACCCAAAACTTTTGTTGCTAAGCAAGACAGTTTTTAAGCTAATCTTTCTTGCCACATTTGTTAAATGAATCACTGCAGTTGTTAAGTTAGTAACATGGTTTTTAAGTAAATCTGACCTCCATTGACTTTGCTTGCCAGAAGGTTGCAAAAGGAAATCACATAACCCCAAGGCACTGCAACTGTCATAAATATGAATCAGTTGCCAAGCATCTGAATTTTGATCACCAGACCATAGTGATGCTACAACAATCGTAAGTGTGAAAAATGATCATGTCACTTTTCCATGCCATTGTAACTTCAGATGGTTGCTAAACGAATTGTTGTAAGTCGAAGACTACCTAATATTCTTGTTTTGTATCACTCTTAAAATAAAAATATAAACTATAAAATAGGTGAAAAAAACTCAGACATTGAGGTATCAATGCAGCTAATTAATTACATTAGCACATAAGCACAACTGAAATTGTTCAGTCAATATTTGTAGTTTTCACAAAAAACTGCTTTGGGGAAAAAAACAGCTACCTTACCAGATGAATGTATGAGTCATATTTCTTGCAAAGTTTTATTTTAAAGGCCAGCAAAATCTTCAAAGAGCATGACATCTTTTTAGAATTAGATGCCAAAAACTCTGAAGTAGCTCTTTTGTTTTTAAAGGAAGGAAAATCTATTATGTTTTGATGATGTATTCATAAAAAATAGTTAGGTGGGGGAAAGCCAGAGGTGGTGGGGGGTGGAGATATGTGCAAATGATCTTGAATATCGGTCTGTGGTTCTGACTTACTGGTTGTTGTATTTTTCCAGTATTTTTTTTTTCTTCAGACAACTGCCTGGACAAGTCCCTGTAGTTTTCTTGGCAAAATTTCAGAAGTGGTTTGCTGCCTGCTTCCTATAGCTGAGAAAGAGTAATTGACTTGAGGTCACCCAGTGGTTTCGTATCCATAATAGGACTAAAACACTCTCGGTGTAAAGCCTAATGCCCTAACCACTGCATTAGACTAGCTTTACAGTGTTATGTCTTAAAACTTCCTAAATTGTATGGAATTAAAACAAGAGTGAAAATTTTTTAAAAAGGCCGCTATTAAAATAACAGAAAGAGAAAATAATAGCAAAAGCAAAGTTTCTATTGAATTCATGGTCATAAAAAGATTTAATTGCCAGCATATATTTGCAAGGTTTCAGGATGTATGGCCAGATCATTCTAGTAAGATCTGTGAAGGAGATTGTGTGCTGATCTTTTTATTTCTATGTTGCTGAATTACACCACTGGGCAACAGAAAATGTGGTTTTCTTAATTAATAGAAAAGAGAGTAATAATCCTAAAACATCTTCCCTTCCTTTCCAAGCTATTTAACTATTCTGAACAACTAAGAGAAAATACATGGGAAGAAAAATAAAGTAAAAAATTAAAGTCATATAAAAAAGAAAGGATGTGAATCTAAGCTTTGTCTATCAATGAGTGACTCAACAATAGAAAATTTACATGTTAACATGTTAATGATTAGATTAATATAATACACTAGGGCAGTGATGATGAACCTTTTGGGCACCAAGTGGCGAAAAGGTTGTGCGGAAACATCGCTCACATGCAGGCACACTGGTCAGGGCCACGCTCTGGAACAGCTGAACTTCTGGGTTCTAGCACATATGCACACCCAACGATCAGCTGGCTGGTGTGCATATTGAGGCCTGTTTTCGGCACTGCCGCATGGGCGAAGGGATCGCACTCCAGAAAAGCCAAACTTCTGGGTTCTAGGGCGCATGTACACCCAACGATCAGCTCGCCGGCATGCATGCGCAGGCCAGTTTTCGGCACTGCCACATGCGTGAAAGGAATGCGCTCTGGAAAAGCCAAACTTCCGGGTTCTGGCATGCATGCACACCCAACAATCAGCTGGCCAGCATGCATGCATACACCAGTTTTTGGCACTGCTGCATGTGTGAAGAACAGCTGTCCATCATGCACTCATGCACTCCAGACACCCAGAAGACAAACAGGCAAGGCCACGTGTGCCGGGTGACATGGCTTCACATGCCACTTTGGCCACGCATGCCATAGGTTTGTCATCACAGCTCTAGGAAGAATCTAAGAATCTAAGAAACACTGCCTTTAAAGCAAATACATTAATATGGACAAAGCATTTTTATAGCTTGCTCAGTTCCAGTAACCATCCATGAAAATAAAAACTCATATGAATGAGGAAGTCCATTTTACAAGACTTTTTGATTTTTATTATTGAAGTGTTACCTGGTATTTAAACAATGGTAATTTAATTAAAATGTTTTTCTACCATCACTGTATGCTGCCATTTTCACTCTTAATTAGCTTTGGGACATGAATGCTACAAAACAGATTTAAAAATTATAATACAGAATTCCCTACACAAATGCTGCTAATGAGAAATTTTGCCTAGTGGTTAGACTATAATCCTGGTTTCTAGCATCAGGCTAGAAACCAGGAGACTGTGAGTTCTAGTCCCATCTTAGGCACAAAGCAAGCTGATCTGGCCAGTAACTCTTTTTCAGCCCTAGAAAGCAGGCAATGGCAAACCACTTCAGAAAAATCTTGCCAAGACAGCCACAGGAACTTCTCAAGGCAATTTCCATATATAAGACACATCCACAGCAGAAGAAAAAAACACTGAGAATAAGGGCATTCAAAACAGAATAGTTAAATACCATACAATATCAGGAAAATCCTTGAGGCGGATTTGGAAACGGACCAAGATGGATGGACTTCTTCTAGTTCCAGTCCCAAACTGAGCCCTGCTTTTAAATATTTTCCTACTGGGAAATAACAACTTGAAAACAATCTCAGATGTATTTGTTCATATACCATTGTGCTATTTGTAATACCTAAGGTGTAGAAATATTGTTAAAGGTTCCAGTTCTGATCTTGTACTATTCTTTTTTCTAAAATGTCAAGTTTTGAAAAGTAGCATCATTTTCCTTAAAAGCTATTCATTTATTTGGAATGTTGGCATGCAGATTTGGGTTTTCTTGAGACTGAAATATTGCCAAATGTGATTTGTGAGAGGGACAGGAAGCAGACAATTGTTATGCTTAGGCAGTGTTTCCCAACCTTAGCAATTTTAAGATATGTGAATTTCAACTCTCAGGATTCTGGGAGTTGAAGGCCAAATCTTAACATTCTCAAAGATGAGAAATATTAGCTTAGGCTTATAGTCAGTAAGACAAGAATCTGTACAAACCTGGGATCATAGGTCACTGATGTAGAAATCAGTCAGCCACTATTTCTCAGTCAAGGGTTTAATACAAATACTTAAAATATCTAGCAGATTTATTAAAGAAGAAAATATTAGAAAATACAAACCTGAAGAATATGTTTTGTTGGTTGGTTTTGGACCCAGTAGGGAAGTACATCGTTAGAGGCTGCTATTGGACTAATTAGCTGATCCCCCCCCACCTCACTTCCTGCTCCCTCCTGCCCATCTTCTTTAATTTCATATTATTGTACTTCCATTGTTTATTTTTATTGTTGTATTCCTTTGCTATTATTTTGTTTACATTTTAATATTTTTTTATGTTACGCTGTAAGCCAGCCAGAGCAGCCCCACAGTGAGACAAGCAGGAAATAAATGCAATAAATAAATAAATAAATAAATTTGTAATAAACTTCCCACCAGAGTTTAAAAGTAGATAAACTAAAAACAAAGGAAATGGTTAATTGGAAATGATAACCCTGATTAAGAAAGCAACTATCCCCTTTCCTTGAAGGCTGCCTAAATTGCAGGTCCTGTTATTCCTATCAGGACAAAATATTCCTGAACTTGTCAAGGCAAGTTGTTTCTACAGAGCAGCACAGCAAGAACTCTTCTGTTTAATTCAGATTTTCTGTATTAGAAAATTTGCCATTTCTGGCAAGGTTTTGGGGAATATTAGTTCAAACTCTGGGACTGCTCATATCATTGGCTCATCTTATTTGGAAATAGTGTAATCTGGTATATACCCATAAGTGCACACCCCCAGGAAAGATTTGGAAATAAAGGATGTAAAGTAAGATGCATTGAGAGAGTTCATCATTTGTTTGGCCTCCAAACACCTCAAAGTCCCTTGTTAATATATGCTTACAATATTTTATTTCTTCTTATTTCTTTAGCATGCAGTATCTAATTCAAAATGGGCATCTTTCCCTTTTGGTTTAATATATTGTTTATGGCCAGAAATAGTCTTTGGAGAGTGTCATATTTTCTGTGGTGTTCCTGGAGAATATTTCTTCCACATTTTCCCCGTTTTTCTTCTACAGATTGATGGTAAAAAGATTGTGGTGAATGTTTTTTTACCACATGCTGTTGGAAGAGGCAGCTGTAGAAGGTAGCATAGGTATGAAGTGACAAAGGACTGTATGAAAGCATTTATAGTTCCCTTAAAGGTTTGAAGTTATTAACTTTTTTCTAGCTGTCCATATTAAAATCCAAAGGAAAACATGAGAAGAGAGTTCATCTCATGAGTCATTTTTCAGATTGAAAAATAATAGGCAGTTAAGCAAGTTAGCAGGGCCCTCAGGAACATAAGAGGAGGGCCAGACAGAACAAACAGCATCTGACTTGTGGCCTTGCAAGCCCTGCCCCTTTTCTATGTTTATTGCAATGTCACACAGTCCTTCATGGAGTGGAGCTTGCATCATTATTCAAAACGCAGAAACGCAGAAACAGCATCAAAGTGCACCAGACACAGCGATGCTACCAGAAGAATGCTTAGACAATCATATTGTAACAATGGAGGCTTTGAAATGATAAACTCCTCTGTAGCCCTTTCACTAGTACTAATACCAACCATCATTGCTTTTTTTTAACTTTTGCTAGTTAAGAAATGCCCCCTCTTCCCTTAAAAGCATTGTGTATATGGTTGCAGCTTAACAGCCATGAGATGGATAGAATTAGGGTTTCAACAAATGGAGAGGGCCTACCCACAAGCTCCATTGATTCACAATATGTCAGGAAATGAACTAGTCCCTTAGGAGCTTCAACTGCAGCTGAGCCAGAAGGAAATAGGCTGAGTTGAATGAGAGCAACAGGAGCACAGAGCCATTTCTGGAGAGAAGCACAGAATGAAGTAGAAAACCAAGAGCTATTTTTTTAACATAGGAAGACTATGAGTTCAGCACAGTATTAATTGAAAATCTCTTTGCAATACATACAATATTTACAAGAGTACAATAGTACTTTTTCTGTGGTATACATATGAAGTGCTCTTATCACAAACAGGAAAGAAGATGATCCTGGCTCAATAGTAGTAATTGTGAGAGGGAACTTGGAGTCCTAGTGGATGATCACTTAAATATGAGCCAGCAGCATGTGGCAGCTGACCAAAAAGCCAAAACAATCCTAGGATGCAATAAGAGAGGGATAGAATCAAGATTATGTGAAGTGTTAATAACATCCTATGATGCCTTGGCAAGACCACTTGGAATACTGTATCCAGTTTTGGTTGCCACAATATAAAAAGGATGTTGAGGCTCTAGAAATACTGCAGAGAAGAGCAACGAAGATGATTAGAGGACTGGAGGCTAAAACATATGAAGAATGGTTGTAGGAATTGGGTATGTGTAGTCTAATGAAGAGAAGAACTTGGTGCAACATGATAGTAATGTTCCAATGCTTAAGGGGTTGCCACAAAGAAGAACGGATCAACCTAATCTCCAAAGCACCTGAAGACAGGACAAGAAGCAATGGATGTAAACTAATCAAGAAGAGAATAACCTAGAACTAAGGAGAAATTTCCTGATAGTTAGAACAATTAATCAAACAGCTTGACTCCAGAAATTGTGGGTGCTCAACACTGGAAGTTTTTAAGAAGAGATTGGACAACCATTTGTCTGAAATGATATACAATTTCCTGCCTGAGCAGGGGGTTGGACTAGAAGACCTCCAAGGTTCCTTTCAACTCTGTTATCCTGTTCTGTTATTATGACCCATTTCTTTCTTTTTTTCTCTCTATATTACCAACGCTCACCTATTGTTGAATAATCTACGTGAGCTGCACTGGTTGCCAGTTGTCCTTCGGATCCGCTTCAAGGTGCTGGTTCTCACTATAAAGCCCTACATGGCACGGGCCCAGGGTACTTGCAGGACCACCTCCTACCGGCCTCCCACCACCCAGTGCGGTCACATAGGGCTGCCCTCCTCCAGGTGCCAATGGACAGACAATGTCGGCTGGTGGCCCCCAGGATGAGGGCATTCTCGGTGGCCGCACCGACCCTCTGGAATGGATTACCCATTGGGCTGTGGACGGCCCCCGACCTCCACACTTTCTCCACTGACCTGAAGACTTGGCTGTTCTAGCAAATTCCCTGATCGGTCGTGGGTTTTTTAGCTCGGGGTTTTAAATTGATTGTTTTTAGATTTTACTGTTGTTTGTTTTTATTCTGTATGCTGCCCCGAGTCCTACAGAAGGAGGGCGGCATATAAATTTAATAAATCATCATCATTGCATGAAAATTAAATTATTGATTTAGTCGTTTTGTATACCTTCAAACAGCTGAAAGAATAATTACTTCAATCCTATTCCTATACTCACAACCCTATAAATAGAGCAATGAAAGTAGTTTGGAAAATAAATTTTATCTCTTGACCTAGTACAATAATTGCTCATATCAGTTGAGGAAAACCATATTTTGTAATTTTTAAAAAAACCAATACTGCCCAGTTTCTTTTTTTATAGTATCTTAGAGAGAGGATAGTGAAAGGTTAGTTATATGATATTCAGATTTCATTCAAGAATTAAAAACTTGTATTTGAGAGTAATTTCCTTAAAGTTATAGTCCTGTTCCAACTCTTAAGCTTGTAAATTATCTTTTATGGGAAAGGAGTGGATATGTTTAATTTTGGCCTTTATCTACTTCTGCAGTCAAGGCTAATGCATAAAAAGAGCATAATACATACATGTTAATAAAAATAACACTATGCTTACACAGGAAAACTAAAATAATTTCTGTACATGATTAAATATATTGATTCCGTCCATATACATTTGTGCTGCTTGAAATTAACAGCTGTAAAATAAACATAATAATAAAAGTTAGGAAGCTGAATATTTTTTTTAAAAAATCTATTTTCTACAAACATGTAAGTATGAGACATAAATATCTGATTTTATGAACTGCCTTTACATTATCTGCCTGATTATTCTCTCTCACTTACATTTACATGGTTACAGCAAACCTCCTTCCCATGCTGAAGGAAATCAGCAACTGGCAGATGACTTGAATGTGTTTTATTGTAGGTTTGTGAGAAAACTACTGCCACCTATCTCCACAATCCCATCTCAGACACACCAACAACAGCTAAGCCTCCTACAACCTACCCCATCCCATTGGGCTCACCACCTCTGGAGATTACAGAGAATGAGGTGCAAGGTCTATTTCACAGACAAAAGCCAGGAAAAGCACCAGGCCCAGACAAAATAACCCCTTCTTGCTTAAAAAGCCTGTGCTGACCAACTGGTCCTCATCGTCACCCTCATCTTTAATAAATCACTAGAGATGTGTTATGTTCCTTCTTGCTTCAAATGGTCTACTATGAGTACTCCAAGGTCTTTGGCAGAGTAAGGGTCATCTATGAGGTTGTATCCGTCCATCTTGTATTTGGTGGCAAAAAAAATCAGAACACCAAATACAAGCTGGGCAGATATGACCTCATAGATGACCCTCACTCTGTCAAGGACC
>JANHZT010009590.1:18112-33296 GCA_032468215.1 Stegonotus admiraltiensis | reverse complement strand
AGGCAGCCAAGCTGTCTCAGGAATTCTGGGAGTTGAAGTCCACAGGTTGTAAAAGGGCCACATTTGCCCACCCCTGAAGTAGTGTATAAATCAGATACTGATATTGGATACTGATGTTTTAGAATTAATTTTGTCATATTTACATATGGAATCAAAGTTGTCCTTCCATCTTTACACAACTAAGAAATCAGCAACAGCAATAAATTTGCAGGTAGTCCTCAACTTACGACCACAATTGAGCCCTGCTAAGCAAGACATTTGTTCAGTGAGCTTGGCCCATTTTGCAATCTTTCTTGCTACATTTGTTAAGTGAATGACTGCATTCGTTAAGTTAGGAACACAGCTGTTAAGTACATGTGGCTTCCCCATTGACTTTGCTGGTCAGAAGGTTGCAAAAGGGAATGTCATAAATATGAGTCAGTTGCCAAGTGTCTGAATTTTGCTCATGTGATCATGGGGTGCTGCAACGGTCGTAAGTGTGAAAAACGGTCATAAATCCCTTTTTTCCAGTGCCATTGTAACTTTGAATGGTCACTAAATGAACTGTTATAGTCATTAAATGAATTGCATTACCTATACTCTGTACAGTGATACTGTAATTAGCACTCAGGCAAAAAAAGAAAAAGAGGTCAACTTTCTGGAAGAATTTCATAGCTTTAAACAGCATTTTGTAATTTGGTTGTACTTCTCTGAAAAGGGGCTGCTATGAAAAAGGGATGAAAAAGTTTTCAGTCTTGCAGAATCATCTGAGTTATTGGAACTTCCATTAAGATTGACGTAGTTAATACTACCCTAACCATCAATTTATTACCCACGCCAGGGATGAAATTCAGCAGGTTCTTACAGGTTCTGGAGAACTGGTAGCGGAAATTTTGAGTAGTTCAGAGAACTGGCAAATACCACCTCTGGCTGGCCCCAGAGTGGGGTGGGAATGGAGATTTTGCAGTATCGTTCCCCTGAAGTGGGGTGGGAATGAAGATTTTGCAGTATCCTTCCCCTGCCATGCTCACCAAGCCATGCCCATGCCCACCAAGCCAAGCCCACAGAACCAGTAGTAAAAACATGTGGATTTCACCACTGACCCACACCTTTGGTTATGTTGGGTGGCATAATCCCAGGAAGCAGAAAAAAGAAGAGCTGGCCAGAAAAAACAAAAAACAAAACAAAACACAAATGTTAAGAAGAAAGTAGGAATATCCCATCAGGAAAGATGGTTTCTGTAAAGTAGTTTCTTGAACTGCTTTGAATTCTAAATGCAGATCAGTCAGTCTGTCTTCAGTCCACTTAGAAAGAACAGCAATCACATAGCTCTTAGGGGATCCAAAATAGCAACGCATGCAGCAGCTTCACTCCTTTTAATGACATACATCACTTCATCTCCACATATCACATTCCGATTCTGTTAACCGACCTTTCTCAACCTGGTGCCTCCTCCAGATATGTTGAAGCTACAACTTCCAGCACCGTCAACTCACAAAGGTATATCCCAGTGATGGCTAACCTTTTTGCCATCGCTTGCCAGGACAGGGGGGGTGGGGGAGGTTCGCGCGTGTGCGTGCCCACACCCATAATTCTATGTGCCCTGTCCATGCGTGTGCAATGCCCCCTCCGCTTCCGGCATGCGATGGCCTGATAGGCCCGTTTTTCTTTCTTACCTAGCTCCAGATCCTCTTTATGCATCTGGCAAGGGCGAAAACAGCCTTTCCCACTCCCTCGGAGGCCTGAAAGGGCCCATTTCCCAACTTCCGGTGGGACAGGAAGTGACACTTTTTGCTGTCTCCAGCTTCCAGAGCCTCTCTAGGAGTCTCTGGAGGCTGGGTACAACAATAAATGTCACTTCCTGTCCCACCGGGAGTTGGAAAATTTAATTTAATTTAATTTAATTTGTCACATTTCTATGCCGCCCAACTCCCAAGGGATTCTTTCAGGCCTCCGGATGGGCTCTTTCAGGCCTCTGGAGGGCCTCTGAGGGAGTGGGAAAGGCTGTTTTCACCCTCCGCAGATGCAGAGAGAGGATCTGGAACCAGGTAAGAAAGAAGAACGGACCTTCCCCACCCCTCCCAGGCCCTCCGGAGGCAGGAAACAGCCTGTTTCCTAACTTCTGGTGGGCCCAGAAGGCCCGAAAATCAGCTGGCCAGTGCGCGCATGCGCCCCAGAGCTGAGCTGGCGTGCCCACTGATATGGCTATGCATGCCACCTGTGGCACGAGTGCCATAGGTTCGCCATCACAGGTATATCCCAAATATATTAGAAGGACAACATACCAGGAAAGACTGCTGCAAATAAAGCCACACTTCTCTGAATCCATAAGGAGTCCTTCGGTGGGGACTTAAATCAATTTTTGAATGCTACATAAATGCCTTACACTTTAAGTGAGGCAAACTAGCTCAAGGCCAAAGATCAAACATGTGCAGAATCACATTCAGTCAGTAGAGATTACTGAAGGCCATTCAAAGAAAGATACTATGCACAAAATAAATTAAATATTGAGACAGGAAATAATGACTTGTTTGTTTAAGTATCAAAGTCCTCTAGATGATCAGCATTATTTCCATGCATTTGATACTACCAAAATATATGTCCCCATCACATCTTTACCAATATATATAATCACACCATCTTCTTTAGTGTGCTCTATGATGTCATTTGGCACTATTTCTTCTTGGCAAGATGAGGACAGCTCTGTATTTCACCTTAATCAGATAAAATTAGGACAGGTGGCAACCCTGCAGGCAACACAATTATGCAAAATGCCAGCATTCAATACACACTGTCACACACTGTCCTTCCACCAAACCCCTGTGTAATGGGACATCTTAGTTGTTGTTTTTTTTAAACTGACAGTTTGAAATTGAAATGCACTGCAGGGGGAGATTCTTCCCTCATTTATGAAACATATAAATGAAGAATGTCAGCAATATCTTTAAATATATTTGTACAGGCTTGATCATAAGTGCATATAAAAATAGGATAGAGGATAAAGGAAATTAACCCCAAGTTCAATGCAAAAAGAATTATATGTGACATATCATTATTCTTATATCGCCACTAAGGGATTGTATTCTGCTTTCAGAACTTTTGGCAGGAATAATTTGTAGGATACTTCTGCATACTTCAAAAATTATTAGGATGAATTGTTTCAAATTTGATAGGGGCACAACGTTCTTTTGATATTTATTAAAATACCCAGAGGTTTTTTTTTAAGCTTTCTGCGCAAGCCTGAAAATAAGAGGCTGCCATTTTAAAGAGTCTCACTGAAGAGAAGACCAAGGGTTTCCCCAAATTTTGATTTTTAGGATGCTGTGCAGAGCAGACCCTTTCAGAGAATATGTACTGTAATGTTGATTCATCACGCCATCCTTGACATACTGGAATTATGCAACCTTATACCTCCTTGCTGCTCTCAGAATGCCAGTTAGATTGAGCTAAAGGTCTAAGGAGATCATCCCATTGAGTTCAATGATGCTGACATCCAAGTAAGTGGATATTGATTGCGGCATTAGGGTGTAAGTCACTGTCCTATAGAAATGAACTGCAGAAACTGCATGGAGCATACAGAATCGGAGCTATATATCTTAATGGTTTTTCTGAATTGCACAGCCAATTTAAAGTTTTGTTGACTAGAAGGCTTTAAAAGAGGAAATAGATGAAATAAGCTGCTTCAATATAAATGGGAGAGTGAATGCAAATGCCAGTTGCACTATAGAGATAATACACCCAGCTTACTTTAGAATGCTACACCTTAGGAGGCACCTCAAGCACTAGAATAGTCAATACTTCACACTAAACTATGGGAAATGAATGCACAATACATCTCTGTGGGCCAATTGTTCAGTGTCAGCATTGCAGTACCACTAAATTAAGCTGCACAACTTTGCCTGTTGGACCCAATTTGTAGCAATGTAGGGCATCTGTAGAGAAGGTTTGTTTTTCAGATGAATCTTGCATTGGAAACAGACAAAATTAATTAAAACTCGTCTATCTTTCAGGATTCCCTGTGCGGATTTTACTCTGCTAGTCATTGCTGACTATAGGGGGTGGTGCTAATCTCAGTTTCAAGGCCAGTGAGCCAGTGCTGCCCGAAGACATTTCCACAGTTATGTGGCCAGCACAATGTCATGGAGTACTGCTACCTTCCCACCAAAGTGGTACTATTTATCTACTCACATTCGCATGCTTTCGAACTGCTAGGTTGGCAGGAGCTGGGGCGAGGACGGGAGCTCACTCCGTCACGTTGGCACTTGGGTCTCAAACATGGGCTGCCAGCTTTTCAGCCAACAAGCCCAACATCTTAATCACACTGCCTCAGTCTGTCTTTCAGAAATTTCCTTAAAGCAGGAATTCTCAAAGAGTGTGATATTTATCACTTCAAAGCAGGGGTGTCAAAATGGCGGCCTGTGGGCCGGATGCGTCATGCACAGGCCACGCCCACCCCAGCTCTGCAAATAGGAAAAACATCACATAAGATCAAGTGATGGCAATGTGATGCCGCCAGTTTGACACCCGTGCTTTAAAGGGTGAAAGTGAGTTTACATGACTACCCTACAAATAAAAATGATTTCACTTGGCAAGATGGAGGGTTGGCAAGGAAGGTTGGCAAGAAATAAATATGCCACTGGAATTAAATATTATCAAAATAAATATAATTAAAAAATTCATAGATTATAAAATAAAATGGTTAAAAAACTACAAACTTCATTAACACATACAGTTCCAGATGCTCCAAAGTCTAAAAAATATATTATTATATATCATTCTGGTGGGGATGAAGTCTAGACTAAACTAGACTAGGACACTAGATATGAACAAAAAAAAATATGTACAATCTAAATTTCCAGAGCAATTTTAAAATACCAAGTAGTAAAATACTAAACAAATGTCCCATTCATTTCACTCTCTTTTTCTTGTAACAAACAGGAAATTCAGTAAACAAAGTGAGTGTGCTTTTTAGCATTTTACTATATGCATAATATTATGGTTAATGTGGACTTTTATAAACATAATTGCATATAAATTGGTTCCTTATAAAATCACAATGTCTGGTGTGTTCAAAGTGGAATGATATTTTTCTCAGAAAATACCTGACCGTAAGAAATGCGTTATAATTTCTAAGAGTTTTGAATACCTACTAAGGTAGACAGAGCAGAATTTAACACACCGAACTGGAAGGTTTTGTTTTTCAACACAGGCAAGTGTATTCAACCCCTTTTACTTTTTTCTGCAATGTGGGTTATTCTGAAAGTAGTTACAACAGGACCTGGGAGTACAAATCTTTTGATATTCTTCCTCCAGAGAAAGCTGGGAAATCAATTCCTTATTTGTAAACTAATCTCTGTAAACTGACTTTTATTGCCCACTCAATTGTAGCTTGTTTTTTTTAAAGTTGAGCCAAATTTGTGGCAGGACAGGAACAAATCCACTAATTTCTATAAAAGCGAGAAGAAAAAAAAGGCAATTGAATCATTTTTTCCACTTTGTGAGGTGATATTTTGTCCAAGAATATTTGGTCCTATTTTCATGTTTCTTTGTTTCTAATCCATTATAAAGAAAAGTTCAAATTAACAATTCAATAACACAGTCTTGACTTGACAAAAAGAATATACAGGTAGTCCTCAAGTTACAACCACAATTGAGCCCAACATTTATGTTGCTAAGTGAAACATTTGTTAAATGAGTTTTACCTCATTTTATGATCCTTCTTGCATCAGTTGTTAAGTGAATCATTGCTGTTTGCAACAGTTGTTAATCCAGTTCTTAAATTAGTAACATGATTAAGTGATTCTCGCTTTGCCATTGACTTTGTTCGTCAGAGGGTTGCAAAAGCTGATCACATGACCCCAGAATACTGCAACCATCATAAATATAAGCTGATTGCCAAGCATCTGAATTTTGATCATGTGATCATGGGGATGCTGCAATGGTCGTAAATGTGAAAAATGGTCACGACAGTTTTTTCAATGCCGTCGTAATTTTGAATGGTCACTAAATGAACTGTTGTAAGTTGAGGACTACCTGTATGAATCCCATCTCATCACTTGGGACTTCCTTTCTCCCTTATTCTGAAATAGGCAGTGATGTCTTCCTGATGTTTTGTTCAAAAATATGCAACCATCAGACTATTCTGAAAAGATTGGAAGTATCGTATTTCAACTACACCAAAGTATTGTGGCCATTGGCCAATCAGCTAACTATGAGAAGATCACAAGTGGACATGATTGCAGTAACATTAATACTGTCTATTCCAATGACCTATTTAGTGGGGTATATCCAATCCTGTTTGAAATTTTTTAAAGGAAGGTTAACCCCATGTCAAAACAAAAGGCAGGAGATAAATAACTGATATGATGAGCCAATTAAATAAATTAGCAGCAGAGGTTGAGATCATGAATCCCATGAATATAGGTTTTATAAGGTGGTATCTTTAGCCACAGAAATTCTGAATTGCCAATTACATACATGGTCAGTTCAGCATTGATCTCACCATGCAGGATCATTACTAGCAAAGCAAATTACACAAGTAAGCTATAACTCTGCATGAACTCAATAAAGTGTGTGTCTATGACCATTTCAAATATATTCTATAAAGTTAGAGTTGCTAACCATGGGCTAAACATACAGCATTAACTTCACATCCGAGGATTGGTGACTTAATTTGACTACCCTTGAGGCTGCTTCTAAGTCCATGATGCTATGAATCTCTTTTCATCATTTCAGCAGCTGATGATGAGTGAGGTAATAGCCCACTAGAGACTGTTTGTGTTTTATCCTACCAAATCAAGAGATTAAATCGACTCCAGAAATATCTAAACTACAGAATGATTCATTTGTATTATTTTCATTGATTTGAAAAAGCTGTGGGATAACAGTGACTCCAATAGCATTTAAACTACTGTAACTCATCTAGCTCTGTACAGTTGGGTTTTCCATCATCTTTTCAATCCAGACAACAATTACCCTGTTTCCCCAAAAATAAGACCTCCCCAGATAATAAGCCCAATCGGGCTTTTGAGCACATGTGCTAAAATAAGCCTTTGCCGAAAATAAGCCCTCCCAAAAAATATTTAAATGCATGCGCAGCCGGTCCCCGCCATTTCCTCTGGTTAGGGTTAGGGAGCTGGAAATCAGGTAAGATGACAAGAGGAACCCCGTCTTGCTCCATGAGCCCCAAAATAATAAGACCTCCTCAAAAATAAGGCCAAGCGCTTATTTCGGGGTTCCAAAAAATATGACAGGGTCTTATTTTTGGGAAAACATGGTATTCTAGAAAAAAAGGCTTTCCCCCCCTCGAGGAACAGAAGACATGAAGAGTTTTATTGTCTAGTTTTATCCTTGTAGAATTGTATGTGTGTAGAAAAGTAATTCATACTTTACATTTATTTTAAGATATACTAACAGTTATGTTATATTCTAAAGCACTATGAAGTGGTATATAAGTCTAAATGCTGTTGCTATACTAAAAGCTAATGTGGATTTTATCATTTTTAATCTTTTGACCTTTCAGCATCTCAAGAGCTTTTCTCCATCATCTTATTTCTCAGGTCTATGGGCTATGGGTGGTCAAGGATTAGACATCAGACACCCTATCTTGGGCATAGCACTAAGTCCCTCTGCAAGAGCACTGGAACATATGGACTGAGCATTTAAAGATGCAGTTTGGATAGATGAACATTATGGAAACCTGGAAGTCCTAATTCTGATGATGAATATCATCTTCTACAAACTTTAAGAACTGTGTCTTTTCCAATGTTCTGATGTCTGACTAGTGTTCTTTCTGTTGCTATTTTATTGTAACCACTTACTTGCTGTCCATTTCTCTTAATGCCCCCTGGCCTATGCTTACAAAATTGTCATGTCTGCCCAAGGCTTCAATTTTCCCACCTTTCCAGCTCCAGCCCTCACACCAGGAGATTTTTACGGCAACTGAAAGAAATGAACACACAGCAACACTAATGCTCTATTACTGCTTATTTTCTGCAGACAACCCTTTTAAGAGGAAAAAAAAGTGATTTTATCAAAATATATAGAATTTCTCTCCTCCGTAATTTATGGCTCCTCTTGATAATGAGGACATGACCTATTCCCCAATTCTGAGTAATTTCTTAATACTACTATAGTGGTTATCCCTAACACT
Organism: Stegonotus admiraltiensis; assembly: GCA_032468215.1. Taxonomy (NCBI): domain Eukaryota; kingdom Metazoa; phylum Chordata; class Lepidosauria; order Squamata; family Colubridae; genus Stegonotus; species Stegonotus admiraltiensis. The sequence goes on along the minus strand of JANHZT010009590.1, from coordinate 25,165 downwards.
AAGAACAGAAATACAGATTGAAATTTGTTATACATTAATCAGCAATCCCAAATCGTGGTTGTAAGTCAAAGACTACCTGCATTTCAATAAAAGAGGCTTTTTTTTGGTAAATGAAATGCACACACTAATATTTTTTAAAAATAGCTAAAACAGTAGCTATGTTTTCTAGCAACTTTGAAGCTAAGGATGGATAAAAACAGCAAATGTTAAATGTTAACTTTGAATACATTAGAGACACAGAATAATGTTCTAAAGAGACATCTCCAGGATGGCTGGCCTACAAATAGAACAAGGAGAAGGAAAAAAAACTTAATACAACAATTATAGGATGAAGAAGGGAATATGCACCATCAGATGGAACATTGCCCAAATTTTTTTTAGAACTTTGTATTGTCAGGAGAAAATAGAGAAAGAAGATATTAAATAGTATTTAAATGAGAGGACGCTCCCTATATTTCCAGGTGTAATAAAGGAAATGTTAAATGACAAAATTATGATGTCAGAGATAAAGGCAGCAATTCAAAAACAAAAAAACAATAAAACCTCTGAACCAGACAGAATACCCGCAGAGTTTTATAAAGAAGTACAGGAGCCATTGGAGATATTATTACTGGATGTATATAATGAAATATTAGAACAGGCAAAATTCCCAAAGTCATGGACAGAGGCACTTACAACACTCATCCCAAAAGATAACACAGACAAACACCAAATTAAAAACTATAGGCCAATCTCGCTGTTAAATGGTGATTATAAAATATTTGTGACAATAATGGCCAAAAGAGTCAAAAAAGTATTAAATCAAATTATTCATTTTGACCAAAATGGGTTTTTACCCAACAGACATATAAGAAATAACATATGGATTATTATTATAATGAATACATTGGAATACTATGAGGCTCATCCAGAAAAACGAATGCTGATATTTGTAGATGCTCAAAAAGCCTTTGATAATCTAAATTGGAATTTTCTTACTAATCAATTGAACTCATGAATTTTGGGGAAAAATGTATGGGGATGATTAGGGCGATTTACTCTAACCAATTGGCAAAAATAATATTAAATGGGGAAACAACAGAGGAGTTTAATGTCCCCTGCCCCCCCTACTATTTAATCTATTGTTAGAAACACTATTGATACAAATTAGGCAAAAGCAGAAAATAAAAGGACTGAGAATTAAAAAGGAAGAATACAAAGTTCAAGCATTTGCAGATGATTTGGCCTTTATTACAGAAGATCCCCTAGAGATGGGAAACTTATTATTATTATTGGAAATTGAAGAATTTGGCAAGGTAGCAGGACTTAAAATAAATAAAGAAAATACTAAAATATTAACTAAGAATCTTACTAACAGGCAAAATGAGGAATTGGAAGAGAAATTGGGGATCCAAACTGCTAAGAAAGTGAAATACTTGGGAATTTGGTTAATGGCGAAATGCTCTTCGATAAAAAGGACAATTACAACAAATTACTGCAACAAGTACAAAAAGATTTGGACAAATGGGCGAAATTACAAATATGTTTAATTGGCAGAATCACTAAAATAAAAATGAATATATTACCTAAATTTTTGTATCTCTTCCAAACGGTACCAATAAAACTAGGGAAAAACTTTTTTAAACAATTAAATAAAACAATAATGAAATTTATCTGGTTGGGGAAAAAAGCCCAAATAAAACTCAAACTTCTGCAAGTTTCTAGAAATAAGGGAGGTTTTAGCCTCTCTGACAGGGAACTTTATTATTATGTGGCAGCCGTGACATGGCTTAAAGAATGGATTCAATTGAACAATAAAATGGTGTTAACATTAGAGGGCCATGATCTCCAACTCGGCTGGCACACGTTTCTCTGGGAGGGGAAAAACAAAGCTTTAAATTATTATTATTATTATTTATTTATTTATTAAATCTAAATATTATTTAAATATTTAGATTTAAATAAGTTGGTGAGATACATAGAATTATTGGATGAACAAGGAAAATTAAAATCTGATCAGGAATTAAGGAATCAAGGAATAAAGATTGATTGGTGGCCCTATCTCCAAATTAGGACAAGGTATAAAAAAGATATGGAACAGTGTAGTATCTATGGAAAGCAATTGGAATTGGATAAAATATTGCTAGGGACAGGGGGGGAAATGATTACAAAAGCATAGAACTTCTTCCTAAGATTCAAAATGGAAGAAGAAATGGTGAAGGATAAGTTGGGCTAGAAATTTTGGGCATAGTATTGAATTAGACAATTGGGACAAATTATGGGAGAAAAATTATAAACTCACTATGTCAGTAGCCTATAAGGAAAACCTCTACAAGATGTTCTATCATTGGCATTTACCCCCCAGTGAGATTGGCCAAAATGTTTCTAAACCGTTCATCCGAATGCTGGAGATGTAGTTATAAACAGGGAACTTTCTACCACATGTGGTGGACCTGCCCCAAAGCCAGAAAGTATAGGCATAAAATAAGGGAGTGGTTGGAAGAAATTACTGAACAAAAGATTGAATTGAAGCCAGAACTATTTTTATTGGGCATTTTAGTTGTGAAAAGGGCAAAGAAACGTCAATATATAATTACACATATTAACGGCAACCAGAATCGTTTTCGCACAAAATTAGAAACAGACTAATATTCCTTCAGAGGCAATGATAATAAGAAAGGTATATGAGTGTGCAGAAATGGATAGGTTGACTATGGAATTGAAAGATAGAGAAGAATCAGAGTACTAAGTTTGGAGTAGATGGTATATACGGCTAGAGAACAGGAGTAAAATTATTGTATAAGAACTATATAATATTGATGATAATAGGATTGTATCATATCTATGTGTAAATACTACTATAATTCAAACAACTGTATAATATAGGATAGTGAAACATAGAAATAGAACTTATGTAAATTTGAATGTTATGGATGATATTGACACCGATATGGAAATGCTGTAATGAGTGAAAATTTGTGTGTCATTTTTTAATGTTGAAAATGTTTAATAAAACTTATTTTTTTAAAACAGAAACATCTCCAGTTTGTTCAGTTAGCTGATGGAATTTTATGAGGAGCAAACAGATATATTATTGGTGTATATTTGTAGCAAAGAACTGATTTTGAGTTTCAGAGAAGCTTGTATCAGAGCTGATCCTATGAACAAGAGTCTCCTTATTGAAGATCTTCTGTAAGTTGCTCTTATGTAAAAGAACTGGGGGTGAAGGAAATAACTTAGTGCCCTATTTGTAGCTTTTGTAAAGTACCTATAGAATTCCAATGGTTACCTAACCTATAATAAATTGAAACCGAAATTACCACTTGTAGTTTAAACTTCCAGCTGTAGCTTTCTTTTCCTTCATATATTCATTTTCCTGACTGTCATAGCCTTTTTTGGGGGGGGGTAGATATCAAGAGCTCTCAGTTGATTATAGTTCTGTTTATCTGTGATGTGCTTTCTGGATTTGTTTTGTTACAATATTCCACTGCAAAATAGAAAGCTAGATGAACAGTAAGAAACACAACAGATGGAAATATGCAACCTTTTAATAAAATTTTCTATGATAAAATTTGGATTCCCCCCACCCCGACCCCCATGCAAACAATGGGGCAAAAAACTTTGAGATAATGTTTAGTCCTCAAAAGGAAATAGCTTCTCTTTGCTAGGCAATAGGAATCTAACCCAGTGCTTTTCAACCTCAGCAACAAGTTGTGTGGACTTTAACTTCTAGAATCCCTTAGCCAGCCGTGCTAATCCATACATTTTAACATTGATGAAGTTGAGAAACACTGATCTAGGCTATGGCTCTTACAACTATCTTTCCAAAATAAGAAACATGGCCGTGCCTAAGATTTTGATGTACACAGACATGGCATTACTGGCAAAAATCTTTCTTTCTTCCTATAATCTAGATTCATTCCTTCACTGCCTCCCTCCTTTGTTAATTCTGATTGTCCATTTGTTTGCTTCTTTGGAAGGACAAAACTTAAAAAAGAGAACAAAAACATGTATGTATGTATGTATGTACGTATGTATGTATGTATATGGGTTTGTGTCTGCATAATCCTTGTTACACAATTCTTATAATTTCATCTATGTCACCTCCCAAATTCATAAGCATGCTTGATTTAGTCTAAAACAATTATTTTACCAACTGAAAAAGAAAATCCAAGAATCACAATAATAAATTAAAATTATAGCAATAGTAATAGCACTTACACTTATATACCTTTCCAGAGTGCTTTAAAACACTCTCTGAGCGGTTTACAATGTCAGCATAACATCCCCAACAATCAAAATTATTCATCAATGCCTAAAATTATTACAATTTCATGATGTCTCAAATCCAAAATCTGAGAGTCATCCCTCTCTTCTATCCATTCTATCTATTATTGGGAGTTAACTGAGGTTTCTACGGAAAGAGGCAAGTAGCAAAACATGCCACACATGTTTGCATGTAAGGGATGGCAAACTCCATCCCTTACATGCAACATCAGAAAATAACTATGAAAGGGTAGAACTTGCACTGTGTTGTTAAAACCCACATTTTGTCATGTTGGTGTCATTGTTACTTGCTGAGGAAACATATGGACAATCATCAGAACACCTTTATATACTGTAAGTTTTTTTTTAAGACGTTGTAATTCAGATGGTAATCCCATTTAAGAAGACAATTCACCCTTTTAGCAGGATGAAAAGTGGCAAGGATTAAATTATGCAAGGGCATATCTAATAATACAGTTTAACCTCTGATAAATTCTATGATTTCTGAAGTACACGGATCGGATACTTAAGCTGTATCATTTATGCATAAGGATAGTCACTGTATGAGTGGAAAGCAGGAGCCAGAGATACATAATTAAGAGCTATAAAATGGGCATTAAATTTCCTAAGAGGGAATTTCATGTTTGGGAATCTCTTTTTTGCAAATCATCAATCTTCTTTTCTTTTTTAAAAAAGAACTCAATGCCATTCTGCTTTGGAAAATTATTCAGAGAGAAGTGACTTTGCTTCTCAGAAATCCTTGAGATTTACAAAAATTGTCAAGGCCATAGGAGAGAATAGCATCAGTGACTGGATATATAAAAATGTATGCATAAAAGAGGTGTCATCATGGCCCATCATGAGATTCTCTTAGCAAATAATTAATATCACTATGAATTATTTAACGTAAGTTCTCCTTTCAATGAGGCCATGCCAATTTCCACTTGTCTTGATTTATAATCATACTTGGGAAATCATTACTTAGATTCAGTTAGCGCTTATTATCCTCCATTTTAAGCTATTAACATTAGGTAGTATAAGGAAGATAAATGTACAAGGTCACATTTAAACAGATCTTAATTTTAACTGGGTTTAGAAATGTCCAAGCTAAATGGAAGTTTATATCTCTTATTAAAGTGAAAAGCTTATATCTTCTATTAAAAGCTTCCATTTTATTTCTTGTCCTTCAGAAAGTTGAATGCTGAATTTGTTAAGATGTGTATACTAACATTCATAAAAAATAGGAATTTCTTTTACACAACCCCAATCAACCTTATCCAAGGGTACACATGTGTGTATGAGGAATATTTCTCAGTTTGACAAGTAAAGCAGTCGGTGTTCAATACATATACATGTGATTATTTATTGGTTGTATAAACTCTTGCTTAGAGAAATCATGTAACCATATTTTCATGCATATACAGGTAGTCCTCACTTTCCAAATACAGTAAGGATCAGAAATTCTGTCACTAAGCAACACAGTCATGAAATGCAACATCAAGTGACCTCGCCAACTTTCAATATCAGTCCCCACTGTGGCCATTAAATGAATCACTGCATAACATTGCTTGACTTCCTGCAGGTATCTCCACTGACTTTGATTATCAGAAACCAGCTGTGAAGCTTGGCCACCGTGTGACTGTGGGATGCTGACATCATTGTAATGTGAGCCAACTGCTAACAGCCTGAATCATAATCATGTGACCATAGAGATACTGTTATAGCTACAACTTAGAGGATTGGTCTTAAGTCTCATTTTTCAGTGCCATTGTAATTTTGAATGGTTGCTCAAGGAGCAGTCAGTAAGTGATGACTATCGGTAATGAGTAACTGTGTTTTTTTTAAAAAAAATAATTAAACATAATGGTTGCTTAGCCTTAATACCAAAGTCTGATTTTGAATGTAATTTGTTCTTGATGGCGTTCAGCAGCTAGTAGAATAATGCAAACACATTTTCAGAAATACGAAAAAGGAAGCATTTTTTCTTCTGCTTGAGCTTGCTGGGCTGCCGCCGTTCACTTTACTGAAGTAATGGACTGTAGTGCCTTTTACAGAAGAAAACAGTTATAACTCCTTCTTGTACTGTAAATGTTCTACTGCAGAACAGATAAAAGACTAGAAAGAAAACTTTCAAAAACCTCTATAGTGGCATTGTTCTCAACAACGTACAAGTGTCCTTTGAATCTGCCCGCCTGCCTAACCATCTACCTTTCTCTAATCTATGATAACATTAACTGAAATTGAAATGTCTAAAGTTTTGACCAACTGGGGAGTTGAAATCCTGAAGAAGGAATGGCAAACCACTTTTATATTGTAACCATGGACTAAGTCCAAGTACTGTATATATACCTACCCACATTAATCTCAAGTAAATGAATATAAGACTACAAATTTAATGTACTTAGGGAAATTATTTATTATATTTGTTTACCACCCATCTTGCCACAAAGTGTCTCTGGGCGTCTTACACATTAAAATGAAACCATAAAGATATGAATAAATGTATAAAATCACATAAAAATTACAATAAAATAAAAGTTATAACTAATGATGTGGAGTAAAGGAGGACAATATATGGGAGTGGGTGAGGACTGCTATTAGTCAATCAACTATCTCCAGTGTGGTGCTCCCCCTTCAGGGCTCCATGCCAAATGCCAGAGACAGGTCTTCAGGCTCTTAGGAAAGGATAGAAGAATTGGAGCCAATTGTTGTGGTTCACCAGCAGCCTGCAGAGCTGGCAGCGGAGTCGGACAGTGATGAGGCTGAGGAAGAACATGGGCCAGTCCTGGAGGCTGGGGAAGGCCCGGA
>JANHZT010009583.1:202879-216730 GCA_032468215.1 Stegonotus admiraltiensis | reverse complement strand
ATATAGATATAGATATAGATATAGATATAGATATAGATATAGATATAGATATAGATATAGATATAGATATAGATACTTGGTTACCAACTGTTTTTGGAGCCAGGATAATTGTATACACGAAAATTAAAATTGATTAATGATTACCTGGGAAAAGGTAGTAATATTTACAGACTCTCTTTGGATGCAGTAAGCTATTATTTCCTTAAATTGTGGTTAATTGAATAAGCCATCCTTTCTGTCTCCACCCAACTGGAGCTGTGGGAAAGGGATGGGGACATAGAGACAGCTGGGATGCTCTAGCCAAAACAAAATACTTTCTCTTGGGAACCAAGGACATTCCCACCAGGTGTCCAGAAGGAAGGAACTGGAGTCACCTAGCAACTGGACAGTATCCTGATTGGACCATGTAACTGATTGTTTGGAGAAAATGAAACTAGGTGAAAATTGTGGGAACATTTAGAGTCGGTTTTCACCAGTTTCGTGCCAATATGACATATCCAATAAATCTATTCTTTGAGGGATCCACCCGTCTCAGAATTTTGATTGCTATGGGTGTGTTATACTTGGAACCCTGACATCAATATGTCTGTGGAATACATAAGCTATTACATGCATCTTAGAATATATAATTATAGGGCAATTTTCACACTCATCAATCTGGTGCTGTTGATAGTTAAACTGTTAAATTACTTGAGATTTCACTTACTTGTACCGCACAATGTAAACTAACTTGTGAAATGTCCAGCATCTCAAACTCCGACACTCTTGAATTGAACTGGGGATGTACAGTCACCGTCGTTAACCTTTCCAGAGGCAAATCTCTGTTACAGAGAAAAGAAGATTCATGAGTTAAATTCAAGGTCAACCACCTAAGTTATAGTTGCTTCCCATTTAATTACACTGCTCAGGATTCAGCATTACAATATTTGCTTTGAGAATCGTACAGGCACGATGAAAGAAAGTGATCTGCAGATACCATTATCGCTAAGTAAATCATAACAATAGGCATTGAGCTCTTTTTCCCCTTCTCTGTTTCAATTAGAAAGTAAACAAATGTACCAGAAGGAAAGCATTGATTTTCACTAATACTTTTATTAGTGTTTACAACTTGCAATGTCCGTTAGGTTTAATTATCTATTGCATGCACATCTTCTTGGAGAATGCCTCTAAAATTAAGGCGGCTATTTCTATTTCTCCCTTCTGAGCAGTTCTGTAGACTTACCTGTGCTGTACAAGGACAGTTACCGTATTTTTTGGACTATAAGACGCACCTGACTATAAGGCGCACCTACATTTAGAAGAGGAAAACAACAATAAAAAGTTTTTGGCCTCCGCACACCCCATTTTTGGCCCTTTGGGGGGGCTTTTTTTGGCCCTTTTCCAGCCTTTTGGGGGGGGCATTTTCAGCCATTTTTGAGGCTATTTTCAGCCTGGTTTTGAGGCTTTTTTCAGCCCATTTTCAAGGCTTGTTTGGCCCATTTTCGAGGCCTGAAAAAGGCCCCCAAAAGCCCCCAAAAACAGAGCATGAGGAGGCAGAAAAACAGCTGGCAGGTAGGCAGAGCTTTGGCAATATTTGGTCTATAAGACGCACAGACATTTTCACCCCTTTTTGGGAGACAAAGAAGTCCGAAAAAATGTGGTACTAATAAGACAGTGGGAGTCAAGTTGAGCTTTCCAATATGGTATTGGAATTTGTAAGACAATCATTGATTTCATTCCATGACCTTGGCTGGTAAAATGGGCACTGAAATGAGAATTTCTACCCTAATCAGAAAAAAAAGGAATCTCATTCTCTTCTGCTGGGACAAATCATCTTGTCTTCCACTTTTGTAGCAAAGGAGTGATATTTATCAGAAACATCTGTTTGTTTGGCCAAAAATTACCACTTGCATATAGCAAAGCTCAGTTTGAAAACAAGTGGATGAGGCCAGTGATCTTGATTCAAAAACATACCAAGAGAGACTGGTTCATTAAGAGTTCCTCAATTTTACAAATGACATTTACCTGCAATTTTATTTCATCTTGAGTAGAATGATTCACATATGGAGGGTGAATCAAACCCTAATCTCTTTCAGGTTTTTGTTTTTTTTTTGTTTTTTTTTGTTTTTTTGTTAAGATCTGACCCTAGTAGAGGCTTAATAAAAATATGTTGTCTCTTTTCTCCATTCTCTTCTGGAATGGAGTGGGAAATGGTTGGAAACTGATCGAAGAGAGTGGCAATCTGGAATTAAGGAGAAGCATCCTAACAGTAAGAACAATTAAGGGATGGGATCAGTGGTGAAATCCCCCGCAGTTTGCCACCAGTTCGCTGCTCATGTATGCGCGGTGTGTGCCAAATGCACGCTGCGTGAGCGCATGTGCAGTGCGCACCAAACGCACACTGCACGCTAATGCGCAGTGTACACCAAACACACGCTTTGCACTGAAAAAAGATACTTAACAAGTTAAGTAGAAAAGCGAGCGGGGGATGGAATGGGATGGAACGGGACAGGACGGGACGGGACGGGATGGAACCGAACCGAACAGAACAGAACCGAACAGAACCGAACCGAACAGAACCGAACCGAACAGAACAGAACAGAACAGAACAGAACAGAACAGAACAGAACAGAACAGAACAGAATCTTTATTTAGTCATTTGGACATACCAGTATGTCCAGAATTAAACTAATGCAAATATACCAGTAGACACAAATAAAACAGTAGGGTGTGCTCCAGTTGTGGGTTTCAAATTTTTTTACTACCGCTTCTGTGGGTGTGGCTTGGTGGGTGTGGCTTGGTGGGCGTGGCAGGAGAAGGATACTGTAAAATTTCCATTCCCTCCCCACTCCAGGGGAAGGTTACTGCAAAATCCCCATTTCCTCCTGATCAGCTGGGACTCGGGAGGCAGAGAATAGATGGGGGCGGGACCAGTCAGAATTTTTACTACCTGTTCTCTGAACTACTGAAAATTTCTGCTACCAGTTCTCCAGAACTGGTCAGAACCTGCTGAAACCCACTTCTGCTCCCACCTCTAATTTTAGCATTAGCATTAGATCCTCTCATGCTGTGTAGCTACGTCTAAGGGTCTCATGTATTCTATTTTTTCATATATATATATATATCTGTTCATACCATCTTTAATCCATGGTCACAGCTGCTATTAAGTCTACTTAAAAAGCCAGCATTGGAAGCAGAGGTGGCCACAGAGACTATGTTGTTGGGTTCTTGATTCGAGATGAAGCCAGACAAAGAGAACTATACTAGTGTTCTCATAGTTGTTGTATTTTATTCGACATGTCTGCATCTTCATGTCAACCGATATCTGTTCTTCATTCCAGGGTAACTGATTGCATTTGTTTTACACAGGTCCAAAGGGAGCATGTGCAATGCTGCGATGAATGTAGCAATGGCACCACCTGTATGCAAAAGATGTTGGAATTAACTACTGCTGCTGTTACTTGATTTGCATGTTTTTCAATAAGGGCCTGATAGTTTATTTACTGTGAGTTGAGATGTTTATAAATATGCAATTTTTAGTTAGGAATTTGTGTAGGTGGCAATTTGTGCAAAATACCGAGGAAGGATGGAAGCTGGCATTTAAACAAAAAATCATTAAATAACCTATCCCCAGACGGTACTTTATAACTTGCATGGTGCATATATCTTCGGCATGGGTTCAGAGTTCTAGGAACTGAATGCTACAGTTTAGGAGGAGGGAAGCAAGTCTGAGAGAGGCTTAGTTAATAGGATGCTTTGGATAGGCAGAGTTCCTGAATTACTGGAGAATTGTGAGGGTCTGTAGTGTGTAGGGTTTTTCCCCCCTTGTTGAAAATAAATCAAGTTATTAAGTTGCTGTGATGGATTTGCAGTATGCCTGAAAACAATGCAGAACCGAACGTTTAAAAACACCCTAAGATATAGCCAATGTTAAGAAAGTGCTCAAGTAACAAGTCTTACTAATTGTTCCCCCCCTCCTCCTCCTCCTCCGCCCCCCCCGCCATGGATGCACCAAAGCTGAGGCAAAGAGGCACCATGGTGGTCCTGAAAGTCCCCCAGCAATCTTAAGTTCAGTTGCTAGGAAAAATTCACTCGTTGTTGGAATGGAATCATTTGAGTCAATCCCTTGCTTTAATAAAAATATTTTAAATATTTTATATTTTTTTGAAGACATGCAAGAATAGCAACCTCTAATTTGTTTTATATTACCGTTTAGTAAATATATGCTAGAGATGTCTGAATCAGCAAAAACCTAATTTGAATTTGAAACACAGGACGTTTTAAGAGATTGGACAACCATTTGTCTGAAACGGTTATAGGGTTTCCTGCCTGAGCAGACGGTTGGACCAGAAGACTTCCAAGGTCACTTCCAACTCTGTGGGATTTAACTTGAGGAGTAGATTTAGTTTACATTTGTGATTCAAAATGTAGAATAGAATAATTCTGTTTTTGTGTTTTATGTTTTCAGTTTTTGATTTAATTTGATTAAAGTGTGCTTGTATATATAAGCAAAAATCCATCAAAACTTCAAATTGGGTTGGAGGTCACTAATCTGATGCCATGGACTGAACTGATACAGTCATTTGATTTGAAGGGACAATTTAATCACATCCAAAAGCATGATGCCATCCTAGAGGATACCATTGTAGCAGTTTTCAATCAACCAAGCCAAATTTGGAAGCCATAATGGTGGTCGATATGGACATGAGTTTGATATTTCAAAAATAGATTGCTCCAAGCATCCCCATTGCCTGTAGAGGTTGTAAGCATGCTGTGAAGATTTAATTACAGACTGATTCCATGGGAACGTCTCTGATAATGCCAGATTTTTTTTTCATGATTTTGGTGAATCATAAAAATTGAATCAAATAGGGAAAATTTAGAGAACAAAAGAGGATAAAGCAAATGATAGAAGACTACAGCAAAAAAGGGTATATTCATTTTCTGAGCTCTTAGAGTTTTCTAAAAAACCCTGTAAAAAACAAACAAACCCTGGCAAGTTAAAATCGTACTATTCCTGGATATTTGGGAAATTAAATTTGGATTTTACACAATCTGCCTCACAGTTTTCTGCCGAGTATACGATAACTCAGTTGGTGACCCTGAACTCTAGCAGGAACCCCATTTCTTCCTTCAATCATTCAACTTTTCAGTTCTTAAATCCTGAATTCATTACCGAAACAATACAAACACTAACATTAACTCTTGACCACTGAATCCAAGATTCACTTTTATATGATAAGTTACTTTTATGTTCAGTTTTGACAAAATTTTATTCCAGTTGTTTCAGGTCATTATTACCTCTATAGGTCACGTAGGAATGTTCATGTTTCGAATGCCTTCTTTAAAAGTGTGCAACTTGCAAAAGTTGATGTTTATAATCTCTCTCTTTCCCCTCTACCCAAATACAGGAGAAAGATCTTTCCTAATTTGGCACTCCTAATTATTCAAGTTATTTACTATGCCTTCTTGTAATCAGCTGCATTCACTCTTTAACATTTATGTCAAAATCTATTTATCAAGCAAATACAAAAATACTCTAATGCTTTTATCGTAGTCCACACCTGTAATGTTAGTTCAGGAAATGTAGAGATCATTACATCCTTCTGCAAACACCACTGAAATAGAAAAAAAAAACCTCTGATACTTTAATTGCCATATAAGATATAAGGCTTATGTTCCACATATTGACAAGCGTCGCCTTGAACCTAAAGTTTAGAGATTTAATTTTTCTGTCTCTTTTAATGAATATTTCAACAACAGCCGCCTCCTGTGGGTTGGAATAAAAAGTAGTTTGTATACCTACTACAACATTTGCAGACCTCCTTGGTTCTGCTTTTAATGTGATGAAAATTTGCACGAGTAACAAAGAGAAAAATGTCATGGTAACTAAAACATTTCCTATCCTTGTATTTTAGAGGGAAACTAAATCAAAGGTCTTCAAAGAATTACTAGGGTTCTTTCTAGGAGGTTATTGACAAATATGTAGCTTGTCTCCCGAGTTTGTGCCTCTTTCACAGATTGGTGTATTTGTGATCCCACAGGCAGGAATAAGCGTCTGTAATTCATTTCTCCTTGTTAACTAGTGTGCTTTTGTGTGGAGGATGATTGACAGCAAACTCGGCTTAGTCCCAACGGATGAGCTTGTTAGCAAAACCCTAGTATCCTATCTCTAATAAAGCATATCAGCAGTACATTTTGTCCTATCTATTAGCCTCTCTGTTTCTTTTTTGTGAAAAGCTGAGTGTCCCTTTGAAGCAATGACAAATAAACCCCTGAACTGAAGTGCTAGGCTGCCTTATGGACAGCTGGATAGTAAATGTCACACCGTGTATAGAATGCCTATTATCAGAGTGAGCCATTTGTTCCATGCCTTTCAGTATCTTAATGTAATACAAAATTGCTAAATCAAGCCCCATGTCTGTGACAGAACATAATTAATGAGAAAGCAGGAGCCAATTCAACACTCTTTATTGGGACCTAATTGGCTCAGGCAACAGAGTTGTCACTCAACAAGAGACTTCCTTTAAAGCAATTTTGTTCTTGGTTGTATTACAGAGCCTATTAAATTGTCCCCTCCTTGATCGCACAAAGAAGTATCTGCATGCAATAATTAGCTTTTTCAAGGGGATTTTTTTTTAACTCTTTCTGCAGCAGAAAAATTTTCAAGCTCTGCTGGAGGAAACAGTCAGCCTATAGAGATATAGGCAGCCTGGAGGCTGGGGAATTGTAATCTTCTGAAGGCCTATCAGAAGGCTGCAAAACCTCCAGCTGGTGCATAATGCATTGGACCTCCCTCACATTAGGGAGGGTCAAAGCAAGCACATCTGTGCTGTTCAGACAGCCTATTGACCTTCAGGTGCCATTCAGCTTGAGATGTTTGCTTAAAAGCTTGCAACGTAAGGGAACAACTTGTTTAAGTTAAGCCGCCCTCCCTGAAGCACCACTGAAGCAATCGAGGTTGATATATTTTATTTCAAACCCTGCTACGCTTTCCTTCAATTCCAAACATTCACGGGTAGGTTTGTTTATTTATTAATTGATCATGGTGCTCATAGCCTGCCTTTTCTCCAAGGCTCCAAGGGACATGGTGGAAGGTCTCCCTTCCTTTTATCCCTGCAACAGCAACTTTGTGCGGTGAGTCGGGTGACACAAGACTGTTTGAATGTCAAGTAGTAAGCTTCATAACTGAGTGAAGTCTTGAAACCTTAACTACTACATTACATTGATTCTCAGTGAAGACAGTAAGGCTGCATCTATTAGGGTTTGCACTTTGGCTTTCAACGATACTGCAGTAGGTTGCAACACACTGAAAAATTATGGGCCCTTTTCCAGGAAACCTCAGCTTTTATCCTTTTGTAATTGGATCCCATCTACTAAAAACTTGATTATAATAGGAATATAGATATAATTGCTGTCCAGATGGTTGAAGAGTAACTTTGGGGATAGAATAGGACAGTGCTTGTTCTCATTTGATGTGGCAAATTTCTAGTTCTAACAGATATCTGGGCAATTTTGATATATTAGGAAAGTATTTATGCAAATTACAAAGCATAATGTGTGTAGGCCAAAGCCACAAGATTTGCTTATGTATTGATGTATAATACTTTTTTGGCATATAACCTGCAAAACATTAATTAAAATGTCAAGATACCAGGGCTCACCAACTACTAAACAGCAACTCTTTATCTGCTGAAAAAGTTCAATTTGGGAATGCATGGGGCCTACCAACATCTGCTTTGAGATTCCCTGAGCTCCCAGAATGATACCCTTCTCTTGAATTTCTGGGAGTTTAGGGGTGTGTGTGATTAAGTTACAATTACAATTTGCACAATTGCAGAAGCTAAAAATTCCTATTTTATTTTTAAATTCCTCTCCCCTCTGATCCCTACCAAAGAGATTTCTGTTCTTCCAACTTTTATGGTATAGTACTTACATAAGTATATAAGTTGCCCATCACTGGGTGAAAGGAATGGCTTTTCCTTTCACCTAGTGGTGAAATGGTTTGTCTTTTCAGTTCCCTATGTACATCAATGATTTGTTCCAGATGACAGAGATTCTTGAAATAGCCTTGAGGAAATGCAGATGGAATGTAAAGAGAAGTGTATCCTCAACAGCATTTTGTAAGTTCGTTGTTTGCTGTAATAACATAACTAGCTAACAGTAGAGAAAAGTTTGGTATTTCAATATATTTTAGTTTCAAAGTTTCTATATAATAGAACTTCGCATGCTTTTCAAATGCTTTGGAGAGTCTGTTTAGAATACATGGGAGTGCAAGCAACAATGCTTTTTAAAACAGCCATGTCATGGAAACCTGAAAAAAGACATGGCTATTTTAAAGAAGTGCTGTGCTTGCACGCTCGATCATTCCAAATAACTTCCAGTTTTGAAGCATGCAAACCTTGTTGGCTTCAGCATCTGTTCTTGAACCTGAAGTTCAACATAGTCTTCTGAATGTACAAAAGAAGCATAGTTTAAATGGACACTTCTTTCATGTAGCACTTTTAGCACTTAAGAGGATAAACTTTTGGGTCCTTTTGGAAAGATAGATCCCTTTTCTCAAATCATTAGCTTCACTGTCTTGTGAAGCCTGCTATTGGTTTTGAGCATACTATACATAATATTTGATTTAGAGTAGATAGAAAAATACCTTTATGAATTTCCCCCCAAAGATGAATTATGTTACTTGCTAATACAATTTCTACAGAAATTGCTCTCATTGTAAAGCAAGTCATCATGTGACTGGATCTATTTTTATGATCTTTCTGCAGCAGTTGTTAAGAGCAGTCATAA
The DNA here is from genome assembly GCA_032468215.1 of Stegonotus admiraltiensis. Lineage (NCBI taxonomy): Eukaryota > Metazoa > Chordata > Lepidosauria > Squamata > Colubridae > Stegonotus > Stegonotus admiraltiensis. Next base: position 207,958 of record JANHZT010009583.1, on the reverse strand, counting down.
AGTGAATGTCGAGGTTATTAAACAAACACTGCAGCTGTTAAAGTCATTATTCGCTATTGGGGCATTTTTGTCAAAAACCAAAAGTAAATTCCAATTTTCAGCAAAAACATAAATTACTGACACATGAACTTGAGACATTGCAAATAGCTATAAATGTGGATCAGTTGAGTGCCCAAAGTTGAGTGACCATGGGAGGAGGGACAGCTGTCAAAACTTTGGAACCTGATTGTAAGTACTTTGAGGAGGGCATCCTAACTTCAAATGGCTGCTAAGAACTAGTTGTAAATTGAGGATTATCTGAAATGGCATTTTATGGAGTAGCTTTCCATTGTCTTGATGGTCCACAAGAGTACTGATCATTCAAAAAGTAGCAAAGATAGAATTGTTTTTCAGGGTCTTTGCTGGCTAATGGCAGGCTTGATGAGGATTTTGACAGTGTTTCATTTACTATTTTGAGTTTACTATGGATGGTTACTGTTAATATTTAAGCGATTATTTCAGTATTTGCTGATGGTATATTTTTATGTGATGATGATATTATCCATTTGTTGTCTCCAACTCTTGTATGTTGCCATAATTGATATTTTCTTTTGAATGTAACACATCCTTAGTCTATTTTGATTTGGCAGCATAAAAACATTAATATTCTAGCAGAACTAGTAAGAATTATAACATGTTGTCGCATGATTTATCAGGTACAGAAATACCATTCAATGGGCTAATGGATATTGGACACCCAAGTTCTCTGTATGAACATATGTCTGTTGCATTACATGAGGATGAACTAAGGATATCTAGATTATAACTTGTACATTAGATGCAAATGTACATATTTGCAGACAAACACAGACTTGCTACAGAACAGACATTCTGCATATACATTAGAGGCAACAAGTGAATTCTAACATATGTGCTAGTGTAAGATGCCTATATGAAAAGATGTGGTATTTAAATAAAAATAATATGTCCAAACCAGCAGGGTCATAGAATAACATTAACCATAGACCATATGCTTCAAAATCTGTTTTAAATATTATCCATTATTTGAAATGATTGTGCTTGTATGCAAACATTCAGTGTACTGCTAACTTCAGGATTTTCAGGATCTTTCTGGATATCTTTCAGATTAGAGAGACTAATCTGTCACAATACCACCAAGCTCCTTAATACTGCCTATTAAAGATAGGGCAATAGATGACCTTTTCTAGGCCTTGAACTTTTGTAAATACTTGATGTCACTTTCCTTCAGTCCCTTTGAAGTGATTATTAGAGCTTCTATTTAGGAATATATTTCAGTAGGTGCACTCATGCAATTAATTAATTACTATATTGCCTTCTGTCTATTCCTCTTCCACTAGTCCGTTTTCCCAGTATTGAAAGAGATTTATCTGTAACAGTCCATATTTATTGAAATATGCCCATAATTCCATATTTCTTTAAGCTATTATACCTCATGGAGCCATGAAACTAGGTTTTTGATGCAGCAGAGCTATATATTAATATTTAAGAACATTTTAATAGAAACCCACCACAGATTTCTTTTTGTAAGAATAGGGTAATAGATTTCTAGATGAAACCAGCTCAAATACCACCAGATTAGTAAACTTTTCCCTTGTTAGTACTTTGATGAGAAACGATTAGGAAATGCCACTAGTATTTCTGATACTATACAAGAATTCTGGGTTTGTTTGGAAGTTAGGAAGATGACCTTGATGGATATATGCAAACTTTGTTGTCAAGGTGACAAAGGTTTTTAAGTCCAGAATGTCCAGATCACATCTGGAAGTGACACAGATAGGCAGGAGAGTACAATAAAATCAAATTTGCAAGATTATGCTGTTATAACCCATTTCAATAAAATTAGCTTTAGCCTCCTTATGAGATAATTCCTGGTATGGTCTTCCTAGTGGATTGAAAAAATGATGTATTATGTGCCATGAACTCAGTTCTGGTTTTTAATAACTACATAAATATACCTTCTCCAGGATAATCTGTTCCCAAACCTGGCCCTTCAGGTCTTCCCATAATTTCTTCTTTGCTGCTATAATTGAGAATCTAGGTTACACTGGAGATAAATCAATCTGGAAAAAGGCAGAAATAAATTATTTTTGTGGTATTGCCAGGAAAGCAACACAGACACATCCATAATGTCATTAGGAGTCAAGTTTGTAAAAGGGTTTTTAACCTTTATCAGTAAAAGACCATTACATAGTAATATTAATGATCTTTTTATACTAGATTTCTTCCATTCAATCAAGTCTGATTCTTGAAGATTTCCCAGACATATTCCTGCACTTTTCTAGGCAAGAAAGAAGTGGTTTACCATTGCCTCCTTCCTGGGGCCAAGAAAAAAATAACTAACCCAAGGTCAACCAGTTGGTTTTATGCTCAAGGTGGGACTACAACTTATTATATTGGTTTCTAGCTTGATGCCTTAATTGCTGCACCCAACTGGCTCTCAGTAGATCATTACTCTGAATAATGGCAGAGTAAGGCATAAAATCTTATTAAGGCAGGGGTGAAATCTAGCAGGTTCTGAGAGGTTCTGGAGAACTGGTAGCAGAAATTTTGAGTAGTTCAGAGAACCGGTAGCGGAAATTTTGAGTAGTTCAGAGAACTGGCAAATACTATCTCTGGCTGACCCCAGAGTGGGGTGGGAATGGAGACTTTGCAATATCCTTCCCCCAGGAGTGTGGTGGGAATGGAGATTTTGCAGTATCCTTCCCCTGCCACACCCAAGCCATGCCTGCCAAGCCAAGCCAAGCCAAGCCAAGCCAAGCCAAGCCAAGCCAAGCCAAGCCAAGCCAAGCCAAGCCAAGCCACACCACACCACACCACACCACACCCACCAAGCCACACCCACAGAACCGATAGTAAAAAAAATTGGATTTCACCACTGGATTAAGGTATAGACTTTATTTTGAATGCATATTCATTTTGCCCCAAGTCTTCATATTTGAAAAGTTAGCTATGTAACTACATCAAAGAAAAACTAGGGCTAGGTTATTCAAAATGGTGTCTGCTAGAACGGTTAGGTCAGCACTCCATAGGTTGTGTCTGCACTGATTCATACCATAGGGAATTGAAAAATTCACATTTTGTGTTATTAAAGTATAATACTCCATAAAAGAGAACCTTATCTTTGGTTTAATAATTTTCTATACAAAAGGTTGATTTAAAAAATGAGGGGAGCAATCAAAAGATATATTTCAGCAATAAATAAGCAATCTTTAGTCTTTCTTTTTCCCAAAATAACTAAGTGTATTGATAACGAAGCCCAATCTCTTAGTAAGATACTGTTTAAAAGAGTGAAATGATAATGTAAAATAAATGCCAGATGATAAAAGAGATAACAATGCCCAATACTGCTCCTTGGATAGTTTAGATTTTTTTAAAATACCGGTTTCCTGGCATATCATTTTCTCATGTATTTTTAAAGAGAAATAGGTTAATATTAAAGGATTACAGGGTCATAAAAAGGGAGATTAAGGTTTAAAGTATAGTTACCCAGAAAGGAGAATATTTGTAATTCAGGGTAGAATGATGTTACCTAGTACTGATGATATTGTTTAGTTTAGGTAATGAAACATCTGCAAGAAAACACTCAAGGATCAGAGAGCACCAAGGCTCTCTCAAAGTAGAGTTAATTAGATAAAAAGTACTAATAAGCAATGAATTTAGATGCCTTAATTCAGGGTTGGGTACTGAATAACCTTCCAGCACCCCAATATATTCTTGGCAAATGTAAGAGTAGAATAGGGAATAGAAACAGATGTCTTTTCATCTTTACTTTTCCACGTTTAACTACCCAGAAATACCCCGATCCCACCGCCCCCCAAAAAAACCAGAGGTCAATATTGTGTCCTTAAGCAAAATAAATCTCTTTGGTGGCACCAACCTGAAATTGAAAATATGAGAACATAAAATTGTGAATGAGACGAGGAAGCTTCTAGGAAGTCAACCATTCACTGTTCTACCTTTCACTCTATCTCAACACTCTCTTCAGCCCTTTCAGAGATGTTACCATATCACCAGATGGCTTTCTGCAGTCAGCTGGCAAGTTGGAATACTAAGTCCAACTCAGCAGAAATTGACCAGCTGTTGTAATGCAATAAAAAACAGTATATGTAAGAAATAAAATACTAGGAAGGTCATGCAGTAAAGTCTAAGTCAAGAGGTAGGCAGTGCATATAACACTTCCTCCCTCCAGCTGATTCTAGGTCATGGACAAGGTTGTAAAATCTAATCTACCCTGCAACTGATACATTTCATGACGATGATGAAGAGAGCATTACTCTGATATTATTACTAGAAAGGCTCTCAGGACTGGAAAAATGGACAGAAACAGAATTCAGTTCAGCAGCTCTATCTACCCTTTCTCATCTCCAGTCCTGCTCTATGGATTATTAACACTGCATCAAGGAAAACCTGATTTGGGATTAAATTTGGAACATTAAAAATTTCTATGGGTACTTTTATTTAATACTGATAACCTTTAGGGATCAGTTCTACAGTACTGGTTTCAAATGGAATATTTGCTTGGGTATTGTATTGAGTATTGTATTTGTGTAAAGACATATGACTGCAGGATATATGACCATGTGTCTTGAACTTGCAGAAAGTTTTTGATCTAGTGCAGTGATGGCAAACTTTTTCGGCACTGAGTGCTGAAAAAGGAGAGGATCTGTGCACGCATAGCACCAAGTGCCAAAAAGGGACCACTTTGCGTGTGGGTGCGCGCTCATCAGGGCCACAACCAGGAGGAGGAGCTGCCCAAGGGGCATGCGCACGCCAGATGAGGTACTTATCAGGCAATGGTGCGTGTGCCAGTCGACATGGCTACACATGCCACTTTGGGCTCACGTGCCATAGGTTCGCCATCATGGATCTAGTGTTAGGATGAAGACTGCAAAATGCTATTCTCTTTGGGTTCATACTTTCTGCTAAATCCAAATGTGATTGGTTTGACTATCTAGCATGCTTTATGAAGTAAGCAGTTCAACGGTTCGAATCCCTAGTGCCGCATAATGGGGTGAGCTCCTGTTACTTGTCCCAGCTTCTGCCAACCTAGCAGTTCGA
>JANHZT010009583.1:143201-155389 GCA_032468215.1 Stegonotus admiraltiensis | reverse complement strand
TCTAAGGAAAGGAAAGGAAAGGAAAGGAAAGGAAAGGAAAGGAAAGGAAAGGAAAGGAAAGTCCATTATTACTAAGAATGATTGAATTACATGGATAGAATCAAGAAATAATTTTGTTTTATCAGACAGTACTATTTGTATAGAGTTGTACAAATAGCTCTATGGATATTTACAACCACAACGTGACACTCTGCTAATAGATATGCTCAGTGCAACTACAATACTACTGCCTCTTATTGTTATTCCTTCAGGGTTTCCTTTACACTTTGCTTTAGAGAACAAAAGGGTCAGTTTGGACGGGGAGGGAAACAATGTAATGTTCAAACTTTGGAGAGCCAAAGGCCATCCAATTACATAGTACTATCATCAGAAAGAGTGTACGGCATTTTGGGGGAGGTAGTGCTGAACACAGAATGACTTGAAGTAGCACTACTGAAATATGGTCATTTCCCTACTGAATTTTAATGCTGTCATCTTGGGGGCATTACAAATGGGTCTCTGGAACTCTGTACGTGACTCATCATGTGCTTTATGGAACTTCCCTTGAAGAGTATCTGGAAGCTGCAGCTGCGTCAAAATGCAGCAGCACAGGCAGTTGTGTATGCTCCTTGACCTCTTAATTGTACAACTCTGCTCCATAAGCCACATTGGTTTCCCCTGTGCTTTCAGGTTTAACTCAAGGATCTAATAATTACCTATAAAGCTCTACATGGCATGGGGCTGGGTTATTTGAGGACTACCTTTCCCCAGTTATGTCTGCCTGCCTCAGAGTCAGATGTCGAGGAGGCCTGCTGCTTGTCTGAATCATTTGAGAATGCCATCTGGTGGGATATGTTGATGTTGGATTTTCAAATTTCTTTATAGCTTTATCTTGGCTGCCAATCAGTGGTGGATTGCCCCTGGATGGGACCAGTTCGCAAGAACCCATAGTAAAACTGGTGGGAGGCCCCTCCCGCTGCCCCAGATGTCATCATCAGCAATCTGCGCATGTGCAGAAGCAAGGTGCGTGCGCGAATGAAGCGAGCACGCGTGTGTGATCCCGTTGTGAACTGGTAGTAAAGGTAAGTAGAACCCACCCCTGCTGCCAATTATCTGTTTATTGTTATACTATTGTTAGGTTGTATTTTTTTTAATTGTTACCTGTGCAGAATATCAACAACTAGACAATCAGCATTCAAACTGAAATGAATAAATTAATATGCTGATAGCTGCTTGCATTTGACTTTTTTAAAAAAAATAACCATTGACATTTTATAATCTGTAAGTATTCTGCTTTCTTTATTCAAGACACTCCTAACCGGTATAAAAAGCATTCATTACCATCACTGTTATCAAATATAAAGCATTTTTAAAATTCCATTAGCTGAAACATTCAACGTGAAAGCTTTAAAAAGGTGATAGTTGGGATTAATCATATACAAAACCGTACAAGGAAAAACCAAGTGAAAAAACAAATGTTAACTAATGTCAAAAATACAGCATGGTAGGTACCTTCTAAATACCAGAAAAGATAGTTAATATATTCAAAATGAAAATGACATTTATTTAATACAGTTCTCAAACTACAAGCTACCTTTTCTAAAAATTAGCATTATACATGTCTAAAAAATTAAATCATGCTGGCAATCATTCCTAAATAGATACGGTGATGTTGTCTAGAATTCACCAATTTACCATTTACCATGATAACATTTAAATATGACTTTATCCATGTCCACAGTAATTATCTGTGTTCATTGGTTGCCATAACAGCATTCTGGCAAAACAGATTTCAGAAACCGAAGGCTTGATTCAGGTTAAAGTGATTGTCTCTGTGTTATGATGACACATATGAGCAGGTAGGGTCTACATTGATAAAAATATTCAGCCAGGCAAATGGGGAATGGCTGATTTGGGCAGCTTCACAGTTGCTGCAAAGAACAATACTTGCTTCAAATATTTGGAAGTATTGTCCCCCTTGGCTTTTTTTAAAGAAACCAACCAAACAAACACTGTGGTGGCTCGACTTGAGTTACTGTGGACAGAGTCAAGAAATGGCTTAATCTCTTTCTGAAGCTACTGTAGTTGCAACACAAAGAGAGAGAACAACTTTTATTATTTTTCAGTTCTTCACATGACGAGATTCACATGAATTAGGAAACTCTGAACACAGTGGTGAAATCCAAATTGTTTTACTACCTGTTCTGTGAGCGTGGCTTGGTGGGCGTGGTGTGGCTTGGTGGGCGTGGCTTGGTGGGCGAGGCAGGGGAAGGATACTGCAAAATCTCCATTCCCACCCCACTCCAGGGGAAGGATACTGCAAAATCCCCATTCCCTCCCCACTCCAGGGGAAGGATACTGCAAAATCTCCATTCCCACCCCACTCAAGGGGAAGGATACTGCAAAATCTCCAGAACCTGTTAGAACCTGCTGGATTTCACCCATATGTGAACAAGTCAATTGTGTGTTTGTGTGTGTGCGTATGTGTGTGCATATGTGCCAAGGATTAGACAACCTCCTTTCCCATTTCAAGTATAAATTTGATTTAACTGTCGATTTGTGAAAAAAGGATTAGAATTAGAACTCACACTCTCCCAGTTTCTAGCCTGATGCCTTAGCCACCACACCAAACTGGCTCAGAAATATACAGCTTAAGAAATATGTAGTTGAGCTTCAAGGCACAAAAAATTATTCACAGGCATGGTTAATTGAGTGAAGCAAAGATTAAGGTCTGCATTCATACAATATGGTGGTTAGTTTTTAACTTTGTTATTACGATGGTGTTTCACCATCAAAGGAGTAGCTCCATTTTTGCTTTCTGGCAACAACTCAAGTGCACGTAGGGTCAGGTTATGATGGGAGAACCTTGGATAAAACAATTTGTTCAATTATCTATGTGGCTCTAGAGAATCAAGTGGATTGCTGAATATCTTGACAACAGTGGCAGAAATTGTGACGATGTTGTTGCATTCAGATACCAGGTGTCAAAGTGTAGAATTAACTATGGTAGGTAACATTTCACATTTTCCCCATGCTATAAAATCTAACAAGTCATTAAAATGTGTTCATGTTGCTCCCCAAACTGTACTGTAAGCCTGATGACAATTTTTGTTCACTGCACAGATCTAGCTGTGCAATGTTTTCATTTTCACCCATCCATAGCAGTTGGAATCGCAACCCCAATATTGCTTTAGTGGATCTTAAGAGGGCTGTAAGGAGAAAGGAAGGAGGGGAAAAAAAACCCTACTTTGAATTTCAATCAGACTACCTACGGTAGAGGAATAACATTAACAAAGATGCTTAAACAGCACTCTGCAAAGATGTTAAGAAAATATTTGTAGTGATTCACACACACCTATAGACAAAAACAGTTCTTGTTGCTGTTGAAGCAACAACACAGCAAAGCCTTAATTAAAGCATCGTCTGACCTGTTTTTTTTTTAATGCTACAGTTGCAGAATCCTGTTAAAAGAAGAAAAAAAGAGGATTAATTACAGATGGGCTGTGTGTGTCATGATAATTAACAATTGCCGCTTCTCCTTTTTGTCACATTCTGAAACTTTTTTTCCCTGCTTTAGTTAGGTAAAGGGAATCAGAATTTTTATCACATTCTTTGCCCGCAATCCCTGATGGAATTGTCACCCATAAATTTGCACAGCATATACAAAATATTGCGCCATCAGCATTATTGCACCATCAGTGTTTTTCACAGGAGAGTGTGCCCATATATTGCCCTACGTGAAGTGGTAAACACAATGATGGGATAGCTAAATATGAATTAATAAAAATTAATACATGGCACTGAATACACCATTATTGACTATGCTGTTGAACTGCTATATAAATACCAGCTAATAGAATTAAAATTATCCATTCATCCTGCTCTTTTTTTTTTCATTTTTATGATTAGCAGCCTGTTTCCTCCCCACCCCCATGTGTACCAAAATGATACAAAGTCAAACAGTGGTTTATATAATGCATATATTTGCAAAACCGCATGAATCGTGCCAATCCATTTCTAAATATCGGAAATGAAGATTCATTGGTTCCTTCTTTCTTTGGCCAGAAAACTTACTTTATGAAGGATGTCACTGTGACATGTTTTTTTTAAAAACATCTTCTGTATATTCCATTTTATCTTTACTTAATTTAGAACAATAGATCATGGAGAAATGGGAAATAAGTTGAAATGCCTTTAAGGCAATATACTGGTGAACAGCTGAAAAATCCCAGGAGCTATTGTGTATTTTGCTCAGTTGTCTGGTTCTCTAGTCTAGGTCATCAACCATGTCTGGCACTCGTTGTCTCAACTGTTAAGCAGGAGCTATATTAGTGATGCTGGGGGCTACACTAAGAAACTTCTGCAGGCTCTAAAAAAGAGCAACTAATATTCCTTTCTGTACTCCTTTCATATCTGCTAAGTTTTTCCATAGATCTCTAATCATAGGCATTATAGTCTTCTTGCCCATCTTCTGAATGTTATCTCTGGTCCTGTTCAGGAAAGACTAAGAGAAAGGGGACTGCCGAGATCCTTTTGGACATATACTTGAGTTTAAAAGACTTAAGAGAAATCTATTCAAACTGAAACAATTTGGTAACAGCTTTCAAAATATGTAGTTTGGACTGTAGGCCTTAGGAGAGTTCCTCTGCAACTAGGCCCTCTCATCTTTCTGTTCCATGAAACCAATGGTCAACCACTTTCCTTCCTATAGGTAGGACTTTCAGGAGATAAATAGTTTAGTTTGTGTCTGTATGAGCTTCTCTCTCTCTCTTCCCACCCTTCACTCTCTCTCTCACTTTCTCTCTCTCGCTCTCTCGCTCTCCCTCCCTCCACATGTGTGGTGATAGATGTAGCGGTGCCAAATGAGAACAATCTCAGAAAGGCACATGAGAAGCAGGGCCTGATAGAGGAACTCAAGAAGATGTTGAAATTAAAGGTCAAAGTGCCTAGTGGTGGTAGGATCCTTGGGGTTATAACTCCCAAACTGGGAGAGTAGCTCCAACAGATCCAAGGAACAATGTCAGAGGTCTCTATCGAGAAGAATGCAGTGTTAGGAATAGTGCAACACCAGTGGTGGGATTCAATTTTTTTTACTACCGGTTCTGTGGGCGTGGCTTGGTGGGCGTGGCAGGGAAAGGATACTGTAAAATCTCCATTCCCTCCTGATCAGCTGGGACTTGGGAGGCATAGAATAGATGAGGGTGGGGTCAGTCAGAGGTGGTATTTACCAGTTCTCTGAACTACACAAAATTTCGGTTCTCCAGAACTGGTCAGAACCTGCTGAATACCACCTCTGCAGTACCCTCAAACTCATGGGTAGATGACCCAGGATTGAGAAACCTACCACCAGGGGTGGGATCTACTTACCTTTACTACCAGTTTGTAGTGGGGCCACGCGCACGCAAGTTTTGACAACGTCTGGGTCGGTGGGCGGAGCCTCCCACCGGTTTTACTACCGGTTCTATAGAACTGGTGCAAACCGGGGGCAACCCACCACTGCCTACCATCCATAGGGATGAGGAGGGAACACACACACACACACACACACACACACACACATTTAAAGCATTAAAATGCAGAAATATGAAGGTACAACAAGCAATTTAAAAACAACAATAAAATTCTTCTTTCAAAATGCTATTAAAATAGCATAGCGGTTAAGATCTTGGCTTAAAATAGAGAGAAATGTGCTGTTTCAAAGCTGAGAGCAGCTTAAGTTATGATATTTCTTAAGAGGCTAGGTTTCCCACACTTTTTTTTTAAAATAAGTCCAGGCTTTTACTTTATCATTTTTTCCAAACATTTATTGTTAGAATGATTTTATCCTCATCTCCAAATAGCCAAAAACAAACTTGTAGATTTTTTAGTATGGATTTGTACGGGACTTTCTAGTGCCTCCTGGATTTATTAAAAAAAAAAGCTCTGGAGAAAACTTATCTTCTCCAGAAAAGAAACAAGCAAATATACTCCCTTCCATTTCTGCCAGGTTTCAAGCTGAGAACTTTTGATGCAACAAGCAAAGATCTTAACCACTGTGCCATCAGCCTGGGTAAAAGAAAGAAAAGAGTGTATGATAAGCGCTGGCTCAATTGAAAAATGCTCAAAGTAGCCAAATTTTGGCACGAACCCGCAGCAAACGTAAGTGAATAGGCAGCGGCACTTAACATGTCATAACAGGATAAAATTACTTTGGAAATGGAACAGGTCTGCGAGGTTGGTTTGAAGGTAAGTGGTAGATTACTAGTAATGTCATCCACTTCTGCCCTCTCATTTCTGGTGATGGATCAATTGGGCAATGCAGATTAACCCTCTATCTACCATTCCTATAATGGAATAAACTCCTAGCAGGGTCTAACAGGGTTACAGTTTACTAGTTTCTCTTGCCCCAAAGGCTTTGCTGCTATAACCAATATTTCATTTTATGAGGATTTTTGGTTAGAATTTCTAATTGATATTTGTTGACACAGCTTTGGCCATGGGAGCATACATATATTTCTGCTTCCCAACTGAAATCACAAATAGTCAACATAGTACAGGCCACCCATCACTTCCTGAGCAATGACATCCTGCTCCTTTCACCCCAGTTCATTGCAAATATACTCACATCTGTGTTTTGCAGCTCTGATTAGAAAATGCTACTTTCCAAGGTGAGCTGACTTAAGTCCTTCAGGACAGTTAATCAATACTTGGGTCAGTTACTGAGCCTCTTTGAGTACCAATTGTCTGGTTATTGCCCTGGGCAGCCATTTTATTCTGGTGCTGGCTGCTATGTTCTCTGCTGACCAGCATTTGGAAGGGCCTATAAGGATCATCAAGTTCAATTTATGTGCAAGAAAATCAATCAAATCACACATGGAAGATGGTTGTCCAACCTAGGGGTTCCCATTCTTGGCAACTTTAAGACATGGGGACTTCAACTCTCAGAATTTTCCAGCCAGCAATTTTTTTTTGTTTTGTTTTTATCAGCAATACTGGCTGGGGAATTCTGGGAGTGGAAGTCCACATGTATTAAAGTTGCTAAGATTGAGAACCCCTGGTCCAATTTCTTATTAAAACCACAACTTCCTCTGGTTGGATAATTCCACTACTATAGAGATCTTAGAGTTATAAAGTTTTTTTATATATTTATGAGAAATATAAATTTAAATCACAGTCATAGGATGGATTTCGCTTGATAAAATGAGTCCACAAAAGAGACCTCAGACAAGATGGATCGATGACATCAGCAAGAATTGTGGACCCAATTGTCAAAAGAAAGCTCAAGACCATACTGGTTGAAAAAATGTGGAAGAGGTCTTCATCCTCCAGTGGATAAACAATGATTAGAACAAGGAACTCACACCCATTATTTATGGTCCTAATTTTTGTAATAATGGAAAATAATTCTTCATATGACATCATTTTAGGTACCTGTTAGTACATGCTATTATAGAGTTTCTCAGCCTTAACAACTTTTAGAAGGGTGGACTTCAACTCCCAGAATTCCCTAGCCAGTCTAACTCTATCCCTTGCTGGCTGGCAAATTCTGGGAGTTGAAGTCCACCCATCATAAAGTTGCTAAGATTGAGAAACACTGTGCTACTTCATTTTGGTACTCTTCCACTTTTGGCTAAGTACTAGGCACGCCTATCATATTAACAAATTAAACTGACAAGGTAAAGTCATGTAATTACACAACTTCATTATTCTGACAGGCTTACTTCAGTTTACGGTAATCTGACCATCCACTGGAGTCTCAAAACCTTGAAGATGACTTGGTTTCATCTGTTGGTTTCATCTGGCACTTTGACTGTATATTAATTAATGATGTGACCTCTGAACAGACACTGAGGCTTTCAGCATATGCTAACAAGCAGCTTAAAAAAAAAACCTGTCTCCTCATCAACACTCCTTCAGTTTTCTACTTCCGTAACTTTCCCAAGCATTTTTTGAATGACACCTTCAAGGATTCCTTTTCCTTCACCCGCTGAACTTTGCTTTCATTGGAACTTGCAGTGACAGCAAGACTGAATAATTAGCAGCCTTTTGTCATTGTTGATACCTCCTCAAAGCTTTTGTTGATGACTTCTTGGAACTTAGGGCAGAATGGCAAAGGGTTCTGGGAGGCATTACGGTCTCCAGCTGGATTGGCAGCAGGAGTGTGTGGAAGTGTTGCAAGCACTAAATACAAGAGGCTCAATATTGATGAAAATTACAGACCTCAAGTTGTCACATATCAGAATGGATCAAGACTGGGCTTTTTAATTTGATTTAATGTATTGAATTATGTTATTATGCTTCTCATATGCAATCAAAGTTCTGTGGTATATTTTTAAAAACAGTAAGATAATGAAAATCAAGAAAATCTTATTAATACCGGTAAATGGCAAAGATTAAAAAATATATATAAACATGGATTTATTTATTTGCTTGCTTGCTTGCTTGCTTGTTTGTTTGTTATCTCGCCTTACAGCCCTTTGTGCTTTACAAGATGTCCAAAAATAAAATTAAAAAGATCCAAAGAACAATTAAGACAAAAGGAAACTAAATAATTAAATCATAAAATCAACTCTATCTCTCATATCTATCTGGCTATCATCCATTTAGGATGGCACTTAAATCAATATTTTTTGAACATGACTGGGAGAAATAGAACATATGAGCCTAGTACCCCAAAGACATAACTATTGGCATGGTTTCCATAGAAAGATGTACCATAACTGAGGCAGCTGTTTCTTTTAGTCATCTGCCTCACTTCACTTAGTGTCAGCACCTGGAGGACTGACACAAAGGATGACTCTGGGCAGGTAGATAAGAAAACAGTTTAGCAGATGTCTATTCAACCTTGTAACCAGCTAAGAAATGCTATGTGAGGACACCCTTGGATTCTATTTAAGCTAGAACTTTGATTGATTGATATGTTTTTATGGTTTTTATCAGGAAGTTCTAAGCTCTTTTTGCATAAAAATAAAAGGGGTTCTATCTGCTCTAAATGTTTGGTTCATATGAGGTCTACATATTGACATTTATGTACTGATTACTATTATTACATTGGCTTGAGTTATTTCCTTTTGCAGCATTTGGAATAATTGCTAGCTCCTGGCAAATAAGAGATGGGGAGGCAGTAAAACCTACCTGCCACAATATAGTTTATATTGTCCCCCCCAACTGCAGGAGAAGCACCACTTCTGACCTGTGTTTCAGCCTCATTGCCTTTTCTTTTTAATTTGTTTCTTCATGTGTATGTCAACAATGAAAGAAAGAATCATCCATGCCAACTTCTTTTTCTGTAATACATTAAACCCAGGTGTTAATTTCTGAAATAGTGAAAGAAGAGAGAAGCAGTGAAACTTCACTAATATGCTATCAATATATTCAGCTATTTATATGATTGAAATTACTTTTTTCCACTGGCAAGAGCTGAGCGATAAGCAAACCAGTGGTGGGATTCAGCCACTTCACACTTGGGAGAACCGGTTGTTAACTTTCTGAGCAGTTTGGCAAACTGGTTGTTGGAAGAAATAATTAGGGCAGAAAACTGGTTGTTAAATTACTTGAATCTTACCACTGAAGCAAACATATATGCCATTAAACATTTGACCTTGATGAACACCAGTCCTTTCAATGGTGGGATATAATGGAGTAGAGCTTATGTTTGCTTAGTCTTTTCTCATTCCGCCCTTTATTGTTGTTTTTATAATTATATAGTTTTGTCATTATAAGCACAACTATGTGAAACCACAGCTGCCAGTTATTTATGAAGGTGTTGACCTTCATAGGTATTGAGTTCTTCCCAAGAATCTAGAATGTCATAATGTATCTGCATAGTATATATGTGGATCCAAGAAGTGTGATCTTTTCCAATTGACAGATTGAAATTTTGTTAATGTGGAGATTTTCAAAGTGCCATCTAAGATTGTTTAGTATGGCATCTAGGGGGCTGATAACCACTGGGACCACTACTGTCAGTTTATGCCATGATCTTTCAACTTAGATTTTCAGATCTTGATATTTTGTGATCTTCTCCAATTCTTTGCTTTCTATTCTACTATCCCTTGGGATGCCACATCAATTTCCCCCACTTTCTTGTTTTCAACCACAGTTAAATCTGGTATATTATGTGCTTAAGATTTTATCAGTTTGTATTCAGAAATGCCATAATATTTTAGCTTGCTGTTTTTCAACTACATTTTAAAATCTATAACCCCACCAATTTTTCATTACTGGCACATAGGTTTTATAGGTGATCCAGTTATTTTGGTGATTGTGTTATGTCATTGTTTACAATCAGATTTGTGCGATCATCTTGCACAAACTGAGTATATGATCTACTGTTTCTTTAGTCTCTTTGCACAATCTGCACAATCAATCCAGGCAAAATGTAAATTGGCGTTTCAGCTTTTGCAATCCCACCCACTCCCCCAGCCACTTTATCAATGTTTTGTTTCTCTGCTTTTCCTTTTATTTCTTTTCTGTTCTACTGGATGGATGTTATTTTCTTCTAAATAATCTTTGGTGTTATCCGCTATTATGCCTGCAAATAATTTAAACATTGTAGGCAAGCATGTTGTTGGCCTATAGTTTCCTGGTACTGTTCCTTTTGCTGGTTCTTTTTGAATCACACATTTTGCCAGTTATTAACTAGTTCCTAATGTCTCCTTTATGCAATAGTTCATTAAACTCTTTAGCTATAATTGGATGTAGGCTAGTCAGATATTCGAGCCAAAAGCCATGCAATTGATCATTTCCAGGTGGTGTTTTCAATCCTTTTTCGCTCAATTATTAACCATTTCTTCTGTTATTATTAGTTCTTTCATATGATTTTATTGAATTCATCTTCAATTTTTTTATCCATCCAGTATTTTTATTGTTTTTGAACTTCCTGTAGTTCTCTCCAAAACTGGATTGTTTCATTTTTGTTTTCTTTTTGTTGTCCTTTTCCATTTTTAGAATTTCTATTACATTTATGTTTTGGTAGAATCATCTCTGGTCTGACTGAAATAGCTGATTTGCTTGAATTGGATGATTCATGCCTCGTAGCATTCAATTTGCCCAACTGTTGCTGTTTGTTGATTTATAATTTTCAAAGCTTTTAAAAAATTTTCTTGTTAAGCCAATATTTTTAATTAGGCTTGTTTTGATCCTTACATGCTTCCATTTTTTGCTCTTTCGTGTCCTTTAACTTACTTGCATCTCATCTTAATTTCTTTATATTGGCTTCCAGTCTTACTTTGGGATTGAATATAATTTTGTTTTTAGTTTTCTAATTGTGATACCCAGTTCTTCTGAAATGACCACTGCTGTACTGAAGGCAAGCTGATTGGTTTGTTTGAAAGGGGTTATTTTGTCTTTGCAAGTGATTTATTCATATACTTCATTGTAGATATAAGGACTTTTAGGGATACTACTTTCAGAAGAAAGGAAAATTGTGACTGGATAATAGACAAGAGAGAGAAGGCAATTAAGACTAATGGAATGGAACTTCCAGCAGTCCACATAGCAGATGTATAGACCAACTAGAATTACAGTATTTTAGTATCCCATATTCCTATGGGAACCATAATGAAGAGGAAAGGAATACAGCAACATTCAAATAACATCAAAAGATAAGAGCCAGTTCAATGGGAAGAACAAGATCCCACCATCAACATATACACCCTGCTAATCATCAGTTACCCTGCTAATATAGTGAGCTGGTCAAAGGAAAACATGGAGGCTGTCTTTCTGAAGACCGGGGAGCTCCTCACAATGTTTTCCCCCTAAGTCCAGCATCCAGATACTGTATACCAGGTGGAAAGAGAGCAGACAGGATCTGGTAAGTGTCAAAGTCACTATCCTGGACAAAACCCAGAACGTTGAGGACTTCATCAGTAAAATCAGCAGACATGGGAAGAAGCTCAACCAAAGAAGTGCTTTGGCAAGACAAGATTCTTCATGGGAGGTACTATTATCAATATATAGCTGACACTGGGAAATCCTACCAGTGGCAGGAAAGGGCTGAACTAAAAGACAGCACTGAGGCATTGATCATAGCAGACAAGAACAGTCACTAAGCACCAGATCATATGACACTAGATTAAGACCCAAGGTGTAGACTTTGCAGAGACTCCACAGGGACAGTCCAACACATAGTGGCATAATGTAAGATGTATAAAAGAGCCTTGGTTGCGTGGCAGACTAATGCACTATAATTTAACACCAGCTGCCTGCAATTACTGTAAGTTTGAATC
>JANHZT010009583.1:87456-111858 GCA_032468215.1 Stegonotus admiraltiensis | reverse complement strand
TGGAGTGGGGTGGGAATGGAGATTTTACAGTATCCTTCCCCTGCCACGCCCACCAAGCCACACCCACAGAACTGGTACTAAAATTTTTTGAAACTCACCGAGTAGCATATATTGTCTTTTTGCACCTATAAAGCTATTGACCATGAAGGTAGCAGATGGACTCTGCGTTTTATTTAGTTCCTTGTCTAAGAAACTTATCTTGCATTTCTCTTTGCAACATGTGTCCTATTGATTAGACAGATATTCTTTGTCAGCCCATTTTTTTTTCTCTTCAGACACTGACCTATGCAGTTCAGACTTGCACTCTCTCCATAAAAGGACAGAACAGGCTATAGGCTGTTAGTTGGGCAGAATGACCATTTTTATTACCATGTTGTCTCCTAAATAAATATTATTTTCTTTCATATAAGTATCAGTCTTTTTACAAAAGTTGCAGTCCTAATTTTGGTGTTTCTCTCTCCATGCATTGTCAGCTGCATAAAACTTTTGATTATCCAAGATTTTAAAAACTTGAATAGCAACTAAAAATACCAAATTATTATACTTTCTCACTGAAGAAAAAGGTTGTGACTTCTTTCTTTAAAATAGAGGGAAGGGTCTAGTCACCATTCCCAAGGATATGTTATTTCACAACACAAGAATATTATGAACATTGTTATAGGAAAAACGTTCTCCTGCATACTTGGTAAATTGAGGAAATTGACTTTAGTGACTGGAATGATTCACACAAAGGCAAATAGTTAAATGCTAAACCATTTGGGGCTTTAATAGTTGAAGCAATACCCTAATTTTCCCTTCCAGAAAGCAGTGGATAACTACTTCAGGCTTTTCCATTGTTAGTAGAAGAACCCAACCACTGTATTTTATAGCAGCTGACATCTCTGGATACTTTTCAAGATAACCACATGTGCAGTATGTTTCAATATTTTAACCATGATGAAACACAGCAAATTGTTCTGCCTTATTTGAGAAAGATGCTGCTGCAGAAGAAGAAGGGCCATACTAAAACCTGTATAGCAGATGAATCCTAAGCAGGACTCAGGCCAAAATTAGTTTCCTGCTACTAAGGACTTTCTACTTTGACTCTGATGTAGCCCAAACAATGTGCTTCCACATCAGGATATAAAGGATTACAGTAAATATAGGTAGGCAGGGGGATGCTGAAATGCTTTTTTACAGGGGAGATACAGCTACAGGGATGAAAAGCTCAATATTCCTAGATGGCCTTGTCATCCAGATCAGATTTAACGAGCCTCCAAAGAGTAATGACTTTATAGCAGCAGCCTTTAGTAGAAAGCTTTCTGAGAATAAATAACTACTCAGTGCTATTTTTATTATTTGTAAGGCCATGTGAGTAATTATCCTTGAGCCCTGACTACTTGTCTGTCTCTCAGATTTTTCTAATGTTCGATCTCTGATGCTATACTTCTGAGTCACAACTGTAGATTGCTTGGCTTCCTTCTCTGGAACATAAAGAAAGACCCAAACATTGTTGGTCTATCTTACTGACTACACTTTTGTGTGTCGTTTTGATCATAAGTAACCTATTGTTACTAGGTGTGGGGAATTGTGGTGGGTGGGAGTGTGTTTGGGGATTGTTATGTGTGTTGGACCTTAAGTGAATTTTGTTGTATGGGTATACTGTGTATACACGTACAGTGACAATAAAGTGATTAATTGATTGATTGATTGAATGGAACCTCACACACTAGACTCCAGGACAGAACGCCCAGAGTAAGTAAAGCATGTTTCTCTATGTACAGTATGTATATTGAGCAGGGATATCTTCTGTACTGTATACTTATACTGCCCAGAGTCGTTTTGGCTTGTGAGATGGGCAGCAAACAAACAAACAAACAAACAAACAAATGCAACAGAACGACATAATACAGAAGAGCATAATAATATCATAGCACATCAGCATTCAGTTCAATTTGAACAGGCTTCTCCCAATATCTGGAAGTTATTATTCTATTGCTACATATTAAATGCCAAAGGTTCTTCTTATATCACCATGAAGCTGAATCAAGTAATAAATTAAGCATGGGATGGAACTGGGTTCTAGCCAAATTTCAGACTGAAAGAATAATTGAAGTGATATGTTTTCCCTCCCCCCCCACCTTTTTAAAAGTAGTGATGCATGAGCATCACTTCACTTCTCATTGTCTGGTAATGAATTGCAACTGCATCTATCCCTATTCAGAACTGGGTTTGAATTGACAATGGGAGATATGGAAGTTCTGTGCTTCTCAATTGATTTGTGATGGCTCATTTATACATGAAGAACACAGTTCCACTAATCAAGATGCTTAAATAAATTAACTCACAATTTTTCATAGTTCAGAAAATGATGGGAAAATAAACAGAATTTTCTACTTGAAACTCCAAAATCAGCAACTCCCAAAGTACTTGTTAGAGCTTTATTTCTTAACATAACACCTCCAAATTGTTAGAAAGGACCACAACATGGAATGATAGTCCAATTCATTTGTATGACACTATCTAACTTATCAATGCATATGATAAAGCAAGTATATTTAGTATAAAGTTAAACATAAGATATATTTAATTCTAAATAATCCTTCAAAAATCAGTCTACTTTCCCCCTGAAATTCTATATTGCTACTGAAAAATATCTGGCAATTGGTAAATGTACTAATATTTCCTGCAGAAGAAACCAAAAGCTGCTTGTGAGCCCCATAAACTCTCTATATCATGTGTTTTGAACTGAAATCAGAGGAGTTACTCTGAAGTAGAAATAATTACTATATTTATGACTAGCCTAGCCTTGCTTAAGAAGATATGAAACTTTTTTCTTAGTGTACATATGAATAATGAGAAGAACAGAATCCTAATTATGATGAAAAACTGCCCAATTTTATATGACGGTTACTCTGTTTACAGTTTTGAGTAGGCCGGATCCAAGTGTAATGCTGGCTTATTGGCTTGATTTCTCCATCCTACATTTGCCAGAAAAGGTGACAGGGAAAGAGAAAGTATTGTTAGCATGCATTGGGTTTTGTGGTTGAATTAGTTGCTTACTTTTGTGGAAATGTGGAAAGAAATACTTCATAAACCCAAATCCTTTTTATTTTTATCAGGCTAAAAAAAGAGATCTCTTTCTCCCCCAAAAGCCCAAGTCATACTTGCTTCAGAAAGTCTGATGAACAGTTTCTGAAGGAAAAGGGTCTAAGATTCAGAACTGTTTAATTTTCTGCGCCTTTCAAAAGTGTGCTTTTATCTTGAAGTGGTGTTTATTTCAGAATAATTACATAGTGACTGTCCCACTCACATTGTATCATTTAAGAGTAGTGTAGGCTTCTTACATTACCTTCTCCATTTCACTTAAGTTTCTGTACAAACCTCTTTATAGCTATGACTTTGATGATTGGCTCTTTCCTGAAGAAAAAGCACTGGGAGAAATGTGAAAGTGTTTAGAACAACCACATGTCTAGTTTTTTGTAATGAAGGGGACAATGAGTTCAGTTGTCTTCTGGTAGCTTTTCTTTTATCTGAACCCTAGAGGATTTAATCCCAGTTTTAGGTACTGTACTTGATGTGACCTTTTGGAGGTAGTTCATGCTGATTGGGGCTTATAGGGGTTACCTTCAAAATAATCAGATTGTCCACCCTATATTATGAGAACCGGAGGTGAATGGGGGCAGTGGAATAATTCTTATGGAATAATTATGACTGTGAAATTTCCTAAATTCAGCTAAACTGATGAAACATATTCTAAGTACAATATGCTACAATATTTCCTAAGCTGTGTGGCCATATCCTTTCACTTGGGGAAGCATTACTTATTTGTTAGCCATGTCATATCAATTTTACTGGGGAATTACTTAAAAGAAGAAAACTGACAGCAACTTCTAAACCTGAATTTTAGACATGTACATCAGACTATTCTTTTTATTACCTGTCACTTGGTATTTAGGGAAGGCAAATGAAAGTCTTATTATTTTGGATAGTTATGTAAGGGGGAAGAGCAATTCACAGAGTTGAAAAGCTTCAAGCTATTCTTGTCAGCCCTGAACAGGTTGGGGACCTGTAGCCAAAATAAAATTCTTTCTCCTAGGAACCAAGGACATTCTCACCAGGTGCCGGGGAAGCATGGATGGAGTCCCCAACTGGAGTGTGGACAGTGACTGGATTGGACCATGTGATGGACATGTGGGCTGGGAGAAATAACTTTGACTTTTAATATGGGTGGGGAAAGCCGTGGGACTTTCAGAGTCGGGTTTTCACCGGATGTGCCAATATGACATGCTTAATGAATTTGTACTTTGAAGAACACCTAGGCCTTGATTGGGTCTGTTATTTGGAACCCTGACAGTTCTGACACTAATTTGACATATTTTCTTTTTTAATTTTTTTTATTAAACATTTTTTTAAAAACAAAAAGAAAGCTTTAACACTTTTTCCTTTTCAACAGTTTTGCATCAGTCAAGAATTTCTTATACATTTTTTCTTCCATATTCTATCTTATGTACATATATTTGTAATATTAATTTACATATATACATATAAATACCTGTGTACACAATTTCATTTGTACAATTTTTGTTTCCTTATTTTGCTATTATACTTCTACTCCTATTTCGACCATTACTTAATTTTTCCTTGCCTTTTATCTCTCCCCTCCAGCCATTTATACCATTTCTCCCACATTAAGTAATATTCTGTTTCCTCTTTTTCGTGTATCTCCTTTGTTAATTTGTCCATCTCCGCACATTCCAAAACTTTTCTGATCCAATTATCTTCGGTTGGTATATTATTGTTTTTCCAATTCTGTGCATAGATTACTCTTGCTGCTGTGATAATATGGATAATTAAATATTGTATTTCTTTTTCATGTGCAATTTGGTGTATTTTCATTCTGTAAGTCACCTAAAGATGTCTGAAGTAATCCATTTATATTAAATACTATAGATAATGATCAGAGAAATCAACTACTCAAGACCTTGTGGAATGGAAAAGTGTATACATTTTATAGTCTGGTATAAAGCCATTTGCCTGATATCAGAATTGTTTCAAATTAGATCCTAAACAGTGATGTATTGAGGGCAATAACCTTTTGATAAAGACCACTAGCTATCAATCAGATAGTTTTCTAGGTGGCATGATTAGCACAACAATAAATACTGTGATCTAACCCAACCAATATTTTTGATCCAGCTTTTGGTGTGAAGCCTTCTTTATAGAACAGGAAAACATTTCATTTTTGAAAGAAAACATGACTTGCTTTCACAGAAGCCTATATAAGTTGATGAAAAGAGATGCCATATATGGGCTTTGATGTTTCTTCCTAATCATGCTCAAGAGTTCTTCAAACAGAAGTGGAGGGAAAGTCCTCTGTCATAGTTGCTTTAGTGGATCCTGCACGGAACAGGAAGTTAGAATAGATGACTCTAGGGCAGTGTTGGTGAACCTTTTCGGCACTGAGTGCCGAAATGAGAGTGTGTGCATGTATGTGCGTGCACCAGAAGAGCAGCCACCCAGTGCGCATGCACGTGTAGGCGGGCTGCTCTTCCAGTTTCCGGTGCATGCATGTGCACCAGCCACCTGGTCTTCCAGTTTCTGATGCACATGCACATGCAAAAAACAGCTGACTGGTGTGCATGCATGCGCCACAAACCAGAAGAGCAGCTGCCTGGTACACAAGTGCGCACAGAGAAGATGATCTTCCAGTTTCTGGTGCTTGTATGCGCACCGGCCAACTGGTCTTCGTGCACGCATGCACACCAGAAACCGAAAGACCAGCGGCTGCTCTTCCAGTTTGTGGTGCTCCTGCATGTGTGAAGACCAGCTGGCTGGCGGGTCGGAACCCAGAAGAGCAACGAGTGATGGCTCGCGTGCCAGGAGAGATGGCTCTGTATGCCACTTCAGGCAGGCATGCCATAGGTTCGCCATCACGGCTCTAAGATATCATCTGACTCTGTGATTCTGTGAAGATCCTATGAATAAATTGTGCAACAGATGTACTGTATCATTATGTGCTTCTCAACCTTTTGCACAATATATATAGCCATCTGTTATGTGGTCTAGAAAAGATTAGATATTGAGAACTGGGAAGCAACCCCCCCCCAGTTACTCAGAAAAGTTGTAATTTATTCTTGCTATATAACTTTTTAATATCACTAGAGTTCAATTTTTCCTGTAATTGTGGTTAAAATAAAAATGATTAAAAAACGGTAAAAACTTTTTACTGGTACATGACCATGAAAACTCTCCAAGCATTATTGTGTCAATGGAGAGAGATAAAAAAGAACAATGATCAGAATTCCACATTTGCGATGGAAAAGTTCTTTATATGTCCCTACAATCCCATTTGTGTCATCACTTTTGTATGTCATACTTTGAATATGATTTCAGAGAAATCTAATTTTTGAATTGTTTGTGTGTATTGTTTAAGTGTTCACTTGAATGACAGCATGTAGCCCACACTTGGGCATGAGAAAAATGGTCTGTCATTCCATTCTTCTGTGATTCCTGAGATGCCCCATTCCCAACTTCTATATCTAACCTACAGTTCTGATATTTTCTATTCAAATACTTATAAGTCTGATCTTCCTTAGAATTTTTTTTAGGTTTTTAGTTTATGTAAAGGAGGGAGGCTGCATTTTCTTGTCTCAGGCCAAGTATAGCAACAGCTCAAATACTGTCTGAAAATGTATGCTACATCTTAAGTCTGAATGCCTTGGTCCTGCCTTTAGAATTATCGGGTTGTATTTCAGCAGGAACTCTTGCCACTGTTTTCCTATGTATGCTTTTTCTAGAAGTATGCAGAGATCCTTTCTGCCTCATGGCAAAAAGAAAATAAAAGTACTCTAAAATGTTACAACATACATACAAAATACAAGACACTGAAAAGTACTGCAAATATTAAATGTGCCTACAGTTACAAACTTCCCACAAAAATGTACACAACTTCTCCAGATATTTAAGTCTATAGAAAATATGTTGGTATCCTAAAAAGAAAGCCACATTTTTAATCTAATATTTGCAGGAGCAATTTGAAGTGTGAAATGTCAGATGGGGCCGGATGAAGCACATCCTGTTTTTTCTACTTTCTCTTAAAATACTTCTTACAAATAACTATCAGCACAGTTCAGACTGACACTGCTTGACATCTTGTAATGTAAGCACCAAGTGTGACCAGATAGTTTCTTGGACCAGGGTGAAATAAGTTTGAAAGCCTGTTTAGTTCAAATTTGCCTAATCTTTTCTCCCAGAACAAATTTCTAAGAGGCTTTCCAGCAGTCTTCAGAGAAAGCCTGGGATGCAAGCGTGCTAAACAAATGACAGTGTTTTATCCTCCCTTTATTGTTTGAAAGACGGGGGCACATACAGAGGGAGGCTTGCATTTGTTCCAATGATGGAAAGACAAACTCCTCCTCCTTGGTGAGATTAAGGGCTTCTGCTCAGAAAATGACAATCACTAGATAGGATGTTTCCCTCACCTCATGTTTGGTAAATAGAAAAATGACAGGTGGTGGGTGGGATTCTTGCTAGTTGTTCTTCTGTCACAAATCAAGGGGGAGGTGGAGCGGCAGCAGCAGCTGAAATAAGGGACAGCCTAGAGCCTCAACTCTGTAGTGACAGCATACTCTCTTTCCTCTCTGCATGTGGCTCTCTTGGTGGGGGTAATGGCTCCACTCACTGCTGTTCTGCTGGATGGGAGACAACTCGAAGGAATTAGCTGACAGGTTTAAGCTCTTACTTACACGGAAATTGTAACCCGGCTCAGAAACAGCCACAAAGCGGGAGGATTCAGAATTTCTTCTGGCTCTCCCTGCTAGTAAGAGCTGTTTGTTGTTACCTTTCACTAATACAAGAGCATCAACTGTGGAAGAGCCATTAGCAGCCGGGATGAAGGCAGCTTTGAAGGTACTGACCGAATCAAAGGGAATTTGAGCTAGGTCAGGCAAGGCATAGAGGTGTTTGGCCTAGGTCAAGTTAGGGGAGTTTAACTTTGTTAAAAGTTGGAAGCAAGGGTTGCAACTTCCTTTTTCCAAATCAGGCTTGTGTTATTTTTCACAGCTGTGAAATAAGCAGAGGTACCCAGGTGACTCTTTCTCTCCAGCCAGAGTGGGACTAAAACTTCACCTGCTGATCAGCTATTCAGCGCACAAGAGCCTCACCAGGATACAGGCGACGGCAACCGGCCCTGAGACCCCCAGTTAGGCCAAGGTCGCGTTCCCGGAGCGCTTGTCAGGGAACAAAGCAGATCGACGCCTTAAAAGCGTCGGGGCGAGCTTGGACGTCAACTCGGAGCGCAGCCGGAGCGCGGGGGTGTGGGGGGAGAGGGGTGAGCGCCGAGGGAAAGGTGCGTCCGAGGGAATTGTTCGGTGCTACCTGAAGGGGAGGTCTGTCTCTTTGGGTTTGGGTCACTGCCCCGCCACTCGGGCGCCTCAGAGCGGCTGTTGCTGCTCAAGGCCGCCGGGTGGTGGTTTAGGCGCCTAAGCCTGTTTTCCCGCCCTTCCTCTCTCTCTCTCTCTCAAAGAGCGCTTGACCGCCCAGTGGCGGCCGCCGCCGCCGCCTCCTCCTCCTCCTCCTCCAGTGAGCGCCGGGAGACGAGGCGGTGGCGGCGGCAGCAGCAAGAGAGGCGCTTCCCCCCTTCGAGGCTCGCCTCTTCTCCAAGGGTGGCTTGAGCTCCGCTCCGGCGTCCTTCGCCGCTCTCCTACTTGTGCCAGGCGCTAGCGGCTTAAGGAAGTTTGCGAAAGCTCCCCCCCTCCCATTTTATCGACGGCACTTATCCTGGCAAACTCTTACTAAGCCGCGCTTCTCCTTCTCTCTCTCTCTCTCTCTTTCCGCCACATCTTTCGCGCTGCGGGAAGTTGTCGATGAGTGCTCCGCCGGTCATCCGGCCGCCCAGTCCTTCGCAACCCGGAGGAGGCGGCGGCGGCATCTCCTTCCACCTTCAGATCGGCCTCAGCCGGGAGCCGGTGCTCCTGCTGCAAGACTCCTCGGGGGAGTTTAGCCTGACCCATGTCCGGGAAATGGCTTGTTCCATCGTCGATCAAAAGGTAAGGCGCCTCGGTCCCCGGCTTGAATTTTGGACTCTCCGATTGTACAGGAGAGAAAGCATCTGGCCTTTACCCAGCTAGGTAGTTACTCTTCCCTCTTCTGCCATTCCCAGCCCCCGCGGCCCACGCTTGCTCGCTTCGTTTGGGAAAAGTCTCCCGGAGATAGAGGCTGGGGGAAAGCCACCGCTTTGGGAAGGTTTGGAATTCGCTTTAGTGAATAAAACGCGAATTCCTTTGGACTACAACGTCCCCGAACTAGAATATAATGTAATAAAGTTGTAATGCGTCTTTTGTTTATTCCTTCCAACCGAATCCCCTGCTTTCCTCCCTCGATCGCGTTACACTTTCTATAGTGGCTAGTTGTATTTGTTGACTCTCGGCAGAGTTTGATTGCCACGCGCGAAAAAAAAAAGTTTACTGCTCCGCCTTCTTCTCTTCTCTCTCTCCCTCTCCCTCCCCTCTCTCTCCCTCCCCTCCTTTCTTCTGTGTCCAAGAATGAGAGTTTAGTAGGAGGGGCTGGAAAGAAAACGAGAGATAGGGGCGCACTGGCAGCTGTCAAAATAATCCCTCGACCCTGCATTATACCCGCTGGGGAAATAAAAGTTTCCACTTTGCAAGCCAGAAAGCAAAACAAGCCGGCACGCTTGGCAGCCTGTGCTCAGCAAAGTAATCCGATGCTTGCAAACCGGTACGACCTGGGATATGTGGAATGCCGGCTCTGACCTTACAGATGGAATCCGGCTGCCGGTCCAGAAAAAAAGACTCCTGGACTGAAATTCGAGGATTCCATAAATCCGATTTTTTTTTAAAAAAATATGTGATTTCCCAGAAATATGCAGAGGTATTGCTTCTACAAGGGGATGCTCAGTGGCTAAGATACTGAGCTTGTTGATCAGAAGGTCAGAAATTCAGCAGTTGGAATTCCTAGTGCTGTAATGGGGTGAGCTCCCCTTACTTGTCCCAGTTTCTGCCAACCTAGCAGTTCAAAAGCATGTAAAAAATGCAAGTAGAAAAAAAAAACTTTGGTGGGAAGGTAACAGCGTTCTGTGCGCCTTTAGCATTTAGTCATGCCAGCCATATAACCATGGAGACATCTTTGGATGGCTCTTCAGGTTTTGAAATGGATATGAGCACTGCCCCTAGAGTCGGGAATGACTAGCACATATGTGCAAGGGGAACCTTTACCTTTGCCTTTTTATTGCTCCTACAAAATTGGCATCTTGCAATGTAACCCCAACGGCTAAACTCTGCTGAGTCAAATCCTGCAAATTTCCCCAAAGTTGTAATCTTTGGATATGTCTGGAAGTCTCATAACATCCAGACACCTTCTCCCTGCAACAGAGGTGACAAATTTAGGGAGCACCACGTGGTGAATAAAAGTGCAGCCTCAAGTCCTATGCCTATAATGTTGAAAAGTTGTACAGTGTAGTATTTTATGGATAGATGTGCATTTTGCACCAGCCTTGTTTACTCATCTCAGGAACTATACCAATTTTTAAAAGTTATTTTGACCCCCTTTCTCATACTTTCCCTATCATCTGCTTTACCCCCATTCCTTCACTTTGAGAGTGATATTACCTTTTCCCCTCCTGTGGTACATCACAACATGTATTGATTTGGCAAACATGAGAATGAATGAATGAATACACGTGGCTGAGGAAAATAGGGTAATTCAAACCCCAGAACTGCTGACATGGTGTTATTTGTACCATTTTCACCTAAGAGCACTATCTGTCCCACGTGGTTCCCAGGAGTTCCCATCCTAGTTTGGAAGGTGGTAAAATTGCAGGGGCTATAATTTTGGGACAGATTGTACCTTCCTCTTTGAAAGTTCAGTTCCAGACATCTGGTGGTTTCACAGAAAGCCTTTTAAGATGTGAAGCAGTACTTTATAGACGAACTAGCTTGTTATGGAATGGGCTTTTCAAGAAACAGCCAATTTTCACAGATGCATAAAATGGATTTAGAAAGTAGCCCCTGATGACAGTTGATTATTTCCTAGATTTCTATTTATCCATAGCCAGCTACCATTTGTTTTCCCCAAGATTCAACTTCCTGTTCACTGAATGTTTTTTGCTGTCTCTCTTTTGTGTGTTTGTGTATGAGAAGATAATGATGTCATATTGAGAAATTAAAGCTTAAGAAAAAAATATGGTGTACGGAAGGAAATCTTTTAATACCTCTAATGGGAGTATAAAGGGATTTGCAAAGAAATGAACTCTTTTTCCTAATCAAGTAACCTTGGGTTTGCAACTGAGGGTCAAAAAAGTTTCGCCTAATACTTTGTTACATGTGTGTATTCTGCCTGTTTAAGAAGGAATGCTATTGTTGACAAAATCAGAAGGTAGATGTAGCTTGTGACAGATTCCTGCACTATCAATACTGTAGAAAACAATATATGTAGCTCAGGGTTGATCTATGGAGGCCTTGGTACTCTCTGTGCTTGGTCATTTTCTTGCAGACATTTCATTACCTGACTAGGTAACATCATCAGCACTGAATGATGTTACCTAGTTAGACGATGAAATGTCTGCAATCAAACAACTAAGCTCAGAGAACACCAAGGCCTTCATAGATTCCTTTATTCTTAGTTACTCTTTATTCTTTACTGACATCTTAATTTACTGTGGTTTTTGTACTATCAATGTCGTTTTGCATTGATTCTGCATTAAGCTGCAATATACCAAATTTTTATTTGTTTTATTGGAGACTGAATAGACTGGAAGTTCAGAAGAATGATGATCTGCTCCCATTGTAGCAATTACGTGATGCATTGTAGCTTTTTGACACCACCAAGCGACTTTCATGGTTGAGTGACTACTCAAACAGGGGTTTCCCACATTAAAACTCCACACACTGACTAATCACTGCACCCTACTAAGTAGTTGGGGATGAGAATTGTATTGCTGCTGCTGCTTCATGGTGATTAAGGTTTGCATAGATCTAATCCTTTTGTTTGTTTATGAACAAAGATGGATAATTGTTTTAAAATAGTTTTAGTACAGCAAACAAATGTATTGTGTTCTAGAATACAATAAAACTGATATAGCATTGCATGATTCAGGTGGGGTATAGTGAGGAAAGAGTGATATGTAGTGCTTGTGTTTTAATTTAATTTTCATAGTGGTAAAATGTTGTGATTTGAAGCATTGGTAACATATACAATTGTTGTAACAGAAAGGTGTAAGTACTTAGAAACAAAAAGGGGCTGGTAATTAAATTATAATGTGGAAATCTGTAAGGTACCGAAGCACTTCATATTAGGAAATAATGGAGAATGCAAAAAAGCTGTTAAAAATCAATGGCATGCCCTAAAAATATCAAATCTTGTGGGCATAAGGACAGAAGTCCCAGACTGTTGCAATCAAAGAACCTGATAATGGAAGCCAAAAATATTTTTGGATTTTACCCTTTTATATTGGGGACTTCCCTAACTACATAACAGATACTTTTGACTTCTTGTTACAGGAAATACCGTAGCAGAGGCTAAGACTTCTTTGGCACTGAAAGAAAAATGACAGGTGTACATATACAAAATAATAAAGTCTTATTTTCTAACACCTGTATTGTGCTCAGTGAACTTTTAGGTGCTTAAAGAAAGGTTTGTGTTTGGTACCAAATTGAATTTGATGCAAATGATTGGGATAAGTATGTCAGGGCTTTTTGTCCAGGATAAAAATATGATGTCAGAGTGGATAGAAACCTTTTAAAAACATCAGTGCTGAATTTCAGCTGGGGGAATTTTCAGGTGACCTCTTTGCACAATAAACTTTGAAAGGAGAACCTGATCACTGCTCTGTGGCTGTAAAGAGTTAATGCTTTCTGCAAAAAACAACAATAAACCATCAAAGAGATGTAGAAACCATTAACTCTTTGCAGTCATCCAGCGATGGTTTGGATCAGGGCTGTCAAACTCGTGGCCCACAGGCTGAATGTGTCACGTGCTGGCCATGCCCATGCCCATGTCTGGTTTAGTGTGAAGGGGAAAAAAGTCACGATACGTCATGTGATGATGCGAGTTTGGCACCCCCGGTTTAGATTTTTGCAGCCCAGATCTTTGAGATGAAAATATATGCTTCTCTCATAGTCTTTCCATTTCATTGATTCACTATTGATGAGGAAGGTTTGGGCTAAAATTGGGTTTAGATCAGTGGTGAAATCTAAAGTTCTTTCCTACCGGTTCTATGGGCATGGCTTGGCAGCTTGGCTTGGCGGTGGGGTCATGTGACTGGATGGGCGTGGCTATGTAGCCATGTGACTGGGGGTTCAAAAGACAGAAACTCACTAAGAATGTCCTGCTGGAGCAGGGTTGGACTAGATGACCTCCAGGTCCCTTTCAGCCCTGGCTTATCCTCTGAAGCTGTGTCTAGTGCCAGGTTTGTAGTCCTTCCTTCCTCTCCTTTTTCTTTCCTTCCTTCCTTCCCTTCCTCCCTTCTTTCTTTCTTTCTTTCTCTCGCTCTTTCAAAAATGCATCCCCGACTCCCTGTTTCCTCGGAGCCTTTTTTTTTTACTTTTTAAAGCATTTTTTTACTACCTATTTGCCCAAGCCGGTAGTAAAAAAATGCCTAAATAGTAAAACAAAAAAACAAAAGTTCTGATGATCAGCTGAGCGATGTCGGAATGGTTTTTTTAAACTTTTTAAAGCATTTTTAACTACCGGTTCTGGCATGTACCCCTGCATGTACAAAGGGTACAAAACACGTTACTTTCTGGTTAAAACCAGGAAGTAACGACAACCGGGTGGGTGGGTGGAGCCTCGTGCCAGGTTCGCTACCGGTTCTCTGAACCACCCGCCATGATCACTACCGGATCGGGTGATCTGAACAGGTTTGGTGGAGCTGTTCCCATTATATTTGCTTTTATTGACATTTTAAAATCATGTTACAGGCAATGGTTACAAACTTAACCTCTTCTGTTAGCTTTAAAAATAATTTACACAAAAACAGAATATAATCAAAAGCATTAAACCTGAACTTTTAAAACTCTATATCCATTTTCAGTGTGTTAGGATTAACCCACAGCAAGTTTTTCAACTACATCCAAATATGATATAAACAATAGTTTTGTTTAGATAGTTTTAGTAGCTTGACAATATAGAAATATTTATTTGGGCTTTATTGTTAAAGAGTAAGTATAAGAAATGTACTTAGGTGATTTTATTGGTTGATCTTGTGTATGCTTGTGCTAAAATTTGATTTCCAATTTCTTGGAAATTTTCTTTCCATGAGGAAATATCTTTGGTTTTGTAATGTCAATGTCAGAATGCTTTACATTTTTTCCTGGTTTTTAAATTTGTTTATTTTTTCAAAATGTGAAGAATGTTGATTCTTGTTGATATGTCTTCCCCAATTCTGTTTATAGTCTTCTTGTTTTCTGATCTAGAAAAAAAATATATATTCTGGGAAAAAAAATCAGTTGAAGCATAAGAAGTAAGGCAGGCAGGTGATGCAATTATGTAATAAATCAAATATGGAATATTTCCTTAGCTGAAATACAGCAAGGAGTATCGTTGGCCATATCCTCTTGCCAAAGCAGGACTAAAACTTCAGCTGCAAGTTCCTACACCATATCCATGGAAATGTGTAGGATCTAGTTTGAGAGCAAACTCTGTTTTTTAAAAAAAATTCAATTACATTGAATGTCTGACTATAAACATCTAAAATACATTTCTTTGCAGCATTGATTCCAACGTAACTTCCCTGGCAGCACTTGTTTTTCTGAGAGAAAAAAGGAGCACCAAATATTGTACCCCTTGAAGAAAGGGTACCAAGGCACCTTATGCCTTGTGAAATTGTTCTGCTGCAAGTTTGAAACTTTCCTCTCTTTCTGTATCCAGACGGATTCAACACTTGCAAAGGAAAATGCATCAAACTATATGTATTGAGTTTCCTACGATTCTGTTACTGAAGTATTAACTACTTCTACACATGCTAAGAAATGATCGGTAACTTTTATATGAAAGAAATGTGATTTCTGCATTCAACACTTACTTATAAGCTATGTTAAATGAGCCCAGCATGTAATTAAAAGAAGAGAATACAAAACAAACAACTCCATTAATTATTTTCAAACTTTAGGAACGTGTAATCCTTTCCACCAAAATCCAAGCCATTACCTTCCCTTACTTCCCATTAAACTGAAACAACTAATTAATTTAAATAGCATATAAATAGTTGAAAGTTAATTTGAGCTAGAGCTTTCTTACCGAGCTAGAATTTTGGTGACACAATGGTTAGAATGCAGAATTGCAGGCTAACTCTGCCCACTGCCAGGAGTTCAATCCTGACCAGCTTAAGGTTGACTTAGCGTTTCATTCTTCCAAGGTCAGTAAAATAAGACCCAAATTGGGGCGGGGGGGGCAGGGGGCGCAATATGTTGACTTTTAAACCATCCAGAGAGTGCTGTAAAGCACTATAGGATAATATATGTCTGCTAAGTGCTATTGCTATAATATTTATTATGACTGAATTCAAAATATGTATTTTAATAATTTCTGCTATATACTCCAAATAATCATAGTGAAACTGGGTGTATGCCTGGAGGTAAAGTGTCTTCCTACTTTGCAAGGAAAGTGGGGTGTCATTAGTCATTGTCATTAGCTAGAAAAGGTGAAGTTCATATCTTTGTTTAGAAATTTATTAAGAAGCAAAAAGCTACCATAGCAATATTTCGTTTAGCTTCACCTCCTAGAACTTACACAGACAATTGGGTATTGTTTAGAGTTTTACATTCTACATAATTATATTATTTTTCCTTTAAAACTTCTGGAAAGCTGGCAAAGGATAATGTTAAATTATTCTTCTAAGTGTTTTATGTTCTGCTGTATCAGTTTAGGTAACCAACTCAAATTTATTGAATTACAGTGATGAAAACTTCCAAGTATGCTTTAATGTCTAATTTATAATATGGGAAAAATGCTGTTTTTTTCTCAGCTCCAGAGGCAACAGTCTTGTCTGCCTTTTCAGGAAAAAGGAAGACTGAGTAGGAAGTCCTGTGAAGTTTGGGCTAAGAAAGAATGAGACTTTTCCCTTTGTATTGGAGTTGTTGTGTGTGAAGGAGAGAGAGAGGGGGAGGAAGAGAGAGTGAGTGGTATCTGGCTGCATCCCAACTAGAGCCTTTACCTAACTTGCTCTGCAGGCTTTCCTCCTGCTTCCCAAATCTGATGAACCAAAACAAACACGGTGATGCAATTATCCATAGTTGTATGCCACTTCTTTATTCTTCATTTAATCAAGGAGTGTATACCTTTTAACCTTAATGCCGAAGTTCTTGGTAACGAGCCTAAAACAGTTTTGAATGAGAAGAAAAAGAAAACTTTTGGGGGATGTATATGTACATCATGTGTAAGCCACAGGAGACGTGAGTTTGTGATTACACACCTACACTTTGGTTATTCATGTGGACAAGGTGTTACTAATTGGCTTCCTGGTACACTCTACTGTTTTTGCATTTGGATATTTAGTGACAGGCTACCGATTCTATTTTCAGTTCCCCAGTGCTTGAGAATTTGAGTGCTAACAGCAGGGTGCATTTGGCACTTTTATTGGAGCCATATGGAGCCATTTGCTCTGCCTACCCTGACTGTGATGCCCATTATTATATACTTACAATGTAAAATTCTTTATTATACATACAAGTGAGTATGAGTATATGGCTTTTACTGAAGATAAAGGTGAAGTCTGTTTGAACTTTTTAGTGGATTTTTGCTGTAGGATATACATGAATCTGGAAGTTCTTAGAAGAGTCAGGAAATTAATATTTACGGTCAGAGTTGCTGTACATGCATAAAGAAGAGTCACTAATAGCCATGGAAGTGGCACATTTATTGAGGGTCTATGACAATTTGCTGCGGCCAACTTTCCACAGCCAACTCACAATGGCCTGCAGGACAACTTGCCATGGCCAACTTGCTATGGGACAACTCACTGAGGGACAAGAGTTACACTAATATCAAAGAAATGGTGGAATAGAATAATTAAAGAAATGATGCAAAAGGAGGGACAGAATGAAATGTGAATGACAAAAATTAAAATAATTTTTATTTGTTTTGAACAATTAAATTGAATTAATAAATTGTTCAGTGGTGAGTTGTCCTGCGGCAAGTTGGCCGTGATGAGTTGTCCTGCAGTAAGTTGGCCGTGGTGAGTTGGCTGCAGCAAGTTAGCCGTGGTGAATTGGCCACAGCAACTTGGCCAGGGCAAGTTGTCCAATTCTGTTTATTGAGCTATTGTACGTATATGTGCAGTATACAGTGTAATGACACTTAAGTGGATAAAAACCTTTGCATCACTTTTTCTCTCATATTTTCATTCAGTGCTATAAAATACCTCTAATTTTTCAGATAGACAATTTCTAGTACTACCAAGGAATTGCGTAGCTTTTCTTTCTTCTATATCTCTTTGGGTTTTTTTTTTTTCTGGTAACAAGTAAGACAGAACATAGGAAGGCTCCAAGGAGCTGGTGTGTCTGTGGGTGGAGTTGGTCAGGAAAGCCGAAGTGTCCATTATGTTTCTGTGATTGAGGCCCCACCCCGTTTTGCATGTATCAACATGGTCCAGATTCCTTCTAAAATAAAGTCGATGAGATAGGAAATTCCATCTTCCAACTAGTGTTCAGATGATACATTAGAGAATATTTTTAGAATACAATTTTTCTGCTTCTTTCTTGTTTAAATCCTTAGTCTTTCAATTCATAATTCACCAGGATCTGGCTATATTGTGTTACTTTGTGTGAGTGTATATATATATGTATATTTGTGAAAGAGAGCTGGAAGAGGAACTGACAAGAAGATTTTACCTGCCTTCCTTGAGATCAGGTAGTTTCATCTTCCATCAAATAGCTTGGAAGAGCAAGGATTGGTATGTAGCACCCACCAGTATTGTGTCATTCATAATTCCTTCAGATAGCATCCATAGGATTCCCCAAAAGTGTGAATATGTATATTTCAGAGCAATTCTGCCCTAATATTTCAAGAGAAGATCCTATGAGATTTGATAGTGTTCATGTATTGTAATATTTTGTTTAGATGAGAAAGCATTGAATTTGTAACAGGCTGTTTGACCATTCTACAAATACAAGTGGCTAAAATGACTCACTTTGCACTTTTCAAATTTGAATCATTTTATGCATCCCTAACTCAAAGCATTATGCAAAATTAGGTGACAGTGCCTGACATCTGAAAAGGTTGGTTCTTAATGGTTGCTGCCTACGATGCCGCTTATATGAGGAGGAAAAGAAGGAAGAATTTCTAACTACTGAAAAGTTTATTTCAGTTAGCAGATCCCAATTCCCCAACTTGAATCTTAATTAAATCTCAGATTGCCTAGCTCATGGGAACACTTATAGCTTTAGACAGCAGCAAAAGACAGAAAGAGGAGTGCACATTTGTGGGAAGAGGCATGTAGCAGGAATAGCTCTGCTTGTAAGTAGCATGTGGGCTTGAAGTGCCAGGCCTTGTAATTAGGTCTGATAGGCACCAACTGTGCTTGGCAGAAGCTGAGAGTGTGTATTTAAGGCTTTACTCAAGCACTGTTAAGCGTTGAAATAGTTTTCTGTTACAGCTCAGACTGTGTTGATTGACTTCTGGATTCTTGGGTTCTGCTTTTACATAACTACATTTCTGCCTTGTCTTGTGAACCTTGGCACCCAAGTTGTTACCTGTAAACCTGGTTTTTCTTTGTGAGTGTGTTCTTCACTCTGACAGTGAGTCTGCTTTTCTTCTGAATCTGGTTTGCTGTTAGAAATTCTGTGTTTTGAAGTAGACTTGCACTGCAAATTTACATGGCTTAAATAATTTATAACTTGCTGAAAGATTGCAAGCCAGGGCAATTGTTTAATCTTACCTCATTCTAAATATATAAAAAGGGACTCTACCTGTTATGTGAAATGTTAGGGACATGGGCCTAAGAAAAATCAAGAGTGATGCAGAGCGTTTACTTCTATTTAGCATCATGGAACCATTTAGGAGATCCTGTTTCATACAAAGTTATGTCATGACTGAAGTTGCTTCTTCAATGATGGCTTTTAATGTGAACTTGGATGTGCCAATCAAACTGCAGTGAGACTTGAATCCATTATTATATGTAGTATCTAATAGTTGGTCACAGCATATGGCGGTGCATAGTTAACAGTGACTGATCTTAGGTAGGATTTATTCTGCTTAAATGAGAGATGACCAGGAAATCTCTATTAGAGCATATGGGTAGAGATAAAACTTAAGAGCTAAACTGTAGGAATAAATTCTTGATCTATTTAAAACACTACAGTAGTGATTAATAACAATTCTTCCATGTTTTCCAGCAGTTATTTTTGAAAAAGGTTTTAAAAGTTTCAAGCGTCTGCATATGTAGGTATTCATTTTCTTTCATCACCTTAAGTGTAGCAAATCATCTAAGTGTAATTTAAAAGGATTTAAAAGTCAACCAGTGACTTTATTAGCACTGGAAAATGTATCTTCAAGAAGAGAGTGATTATACAGCAGTATGTACCATAAATGTTATACATAGCAGACTATTAGCTTGAAATGTTAGCTTTTTACTGTATCATTGTAAGCAACGGAATGAGTACTTCAAGTTCAAGATTAACGAATAATACAAGACTTGTTGGCCAGATTAGGAAAAAAAATGAATTTCACATTTTCAACTCCAACTTTCATTTGTTTTCGGATAATCATTGCCCTGTTTCTTTAATGATATCATCAGAATGCAGTGAAAAAAGATGTTCTGTTTAGGCAAGCTTACTTGTTCTCTCCATCTGGTAGCCTTCTAGTGGCAAATTCCCAAGAAAAAACTAGTGCTGGACTACATGCTGGTAATTACTGGTTTTGAAAAGCTTTTTACTGGCAGTTATTGGGGAATGAAATAAATAATAGGTTCATCAACATTATGTGAAAATTAGCAATCTTGCTTTTATTTGCCCTTCAGTGCAGCTTCTGTTAATGCCAACCTTCTGCTACTTCCACAAATCCACACATTGATTAATTCAGCTGGAAACAGATAAACCGGTGGATGAATGTCTTAACCTCTCTGCTGGTTTCTATACTGTGATTTCTAGACAAGCCTGCTGTACTGTAGATAGTTTCTAATCTTTGCAGATTTCCTGGACTAAAGTGTGCAGAATTCCCCCGTGAATCCTATTTTTACTTATTGTTTGTACAATTCCCCTAAATGTTAACCTGATTTGAAAAGGCTACTGAACTATTTTGTCAATAGAAATTGTGCATTCTTTCTAATAGACAAGGACTTTGGTATTCAGAAGGCCTAATCCTAAAGCACCACTTCTCTTCTTATAAGAAGGAATGTGGAAACAACAGACAATAGTTGTCATTAATTTATACTGTTGCTAGCAGTAGCGATTCCTTAAAAACAGAATTCTAAGTCAGTTTTCATTATTCCTCATCTATATTACATTTACACTCAAAGTTATACGAATATACACATGGGGCTTTATGCTCTTAATTTATTACTGTGAATTTGCAGTAAGCAAAACATTCAAACTGATGTTGATGGCCATTCCATTTTGACCTAGGAAGTGTTTCTGGAGAGTCTTTGCCCCAGAGAAAGAGAAAGGAGCCAACAGTTTGACTCCCTATAAACGTCTGTGTTTCCATTTCAACAGTAATATATAAGGACTGAATATCTTGTGGCATTTTTTTTTACAGTCACAATGAACAGATTTGTGCCAGTGTTAAGAAATCCTAGACTAAATTATAAATTGTTGCAAGGCTAGAGGTTTTTTTTTTAGTGCTTATTTTAAACTAAAATAGGGATATACAGAAACTCCTTACAAACAATTCCTATTTGCAATGTACTGTAACATCGATTAGTTTTCTGTCTAGTTTCAACTATTTGTTTTTTGCTGCTTGAGAGCTATAGGGCATTTTTGTTTTCTTTCTTAATATCTAGGTAAAGGTTCCCCTTGCACATATGTGCTAGTCGTTCCCAACTCTAGGGGGTGGTGCTCATCTCAGTTTCAAAGCCGAAGAGCCAGCTTTGTCCAAAGACGTCTCTGTGGTCATGTGGCCAGCATGACTAAATGCCACAGGCACACGGAACACTGTAACCTTCCCACCAAAGGTGGTCCCTATTTTTCTACTTGTATTTTTTACGTGCTTTCGAACTGCTAGGTTGGCAAGTAACTGGGAGCTCACCCCATTACACGGCACAGGGATTCGAACCGCTGAACTGCCGACCTTTCGATCGAGAAGCTCAGCATCTTAGCCAGTGAACCACCGCATCCCCGCATCTTAATATATACCAGGAGTGATAATGCTTAGATAGTAGTACTCATACTTTTATGTGAAGATATTCCAACTTCATGGTCTCAGGAGAATGGCTTGAGATTTTGCAAATCTAGAGCTTTCCCCAAATCCAGAAATCACACTGTAAGGCAGCTTCTTTTGTTCTATATCCAACAATGATTAGTAAATTCCTCTATCTGAATGATTTGAAAACTGCTGCATTTTTCCTGAATATGTATCCAGATGAACAGTTTTTTCCACGAAAACCTGTCAATTCCTTATACTAATAGCTCTATTTGAAGGTTTTAAAAATAGTATTTTTATTTCCATGAATAACGTAATGCATAATCATACATATAAGTTATCTGAAAACATCTTTCTTCCTTTCTAATATCTAATAATTCCCAGTGCTATGTCTATACTGCTGCTGTTACCAAAGTTTGCAAAAGCTGCTGACAGACTCAGCAGAACAAATAAAGACTGTATTGAGGAAAAAGTAGTATATTGGATTGTTATTCCTCTTGGTTGGTTAACCTTGCCTATCATCTAGTAGTGTTGTTAATTGACCTGGAGTGCCTATGTTTTATTCATTTATTCAAAAGATTTGTATAACTATTCATCAAACAGAGTTACACACACAACAGGCTCACAACAATAATATGTCCTGTGATTCTTGCAAATGCAAGTGTTTTTATGAAAGTTTATGGTATTTTATGAAAGTATGGTAATACAAGTAATAGAAGAATTACCCTCCTTTGAAGAAACTTTGATCAGTAGAAAAGACTGTCAGGTAGTCCTCAGCTTACAAACATTTGTTTAGTGACCATTCAAAGTTACAATGGCATTGAAAAAAGTAACATGACCGTTTTTCAGAGTTACGAAGTTTCCAGCATCCCCATGATCACGTGATCAAAATTCAGATGCTTGGCAACTGGTTCATATTTATGACCATTGTGGTGTCCGAAGATCATGTGATGACTGTTAGCGACCTTCTGACCAGCAAAGTCAATGGGTTAGCCAGATTCACTTATCAACAGGGTTACTGCAATCCCACATTGATTCACATAACAACTGAGGTAAGAAAGGTAATAAAATGGGGCAAAATTCACTTAACAAATGACTCAGTTAACACTAGAAATTTTGGGCTCAATTGTGGCCATATGTTGAGTACCTCCTGTATGAAATGAATGCTTTGCATTTTCAGGATGAGATAATTCACACTAAAATACTATATCTCTAGATAAATATATCAAACTTTGTAGTCTATGTCGTGCAAACAGAAGAGCTTTTTGTGTTTTTATTTTATTTCAAGATGAACTGATACCGTGCCTATTGAAGTCTTCAAAAATAGCCCAATCTGAGACATACTGTGCGTATCTTCTTTCCCTCCCCACTCCATTTTTTCCCTGACATCTGCAGCTCATGTGACTAAATATTTGATTTGCTGAAGTGAACATTTTGGATCTGACTGTCATGGTGTTTGCTCTGATATTACTGACATCTTACAAATGCCTTGCAGCGTAGAAGTAATTGTCTCCAATTCCCAGCATCACATTTTAAGATATTAGTATGCATGGATGCATGTGAAACAGAACTGCAGCTGAAGGGTGTGTGTGTATGCGCTCATCATACTCTGCAAACTAATCTTGGTTTTTATTTGTTTCATAGATTGAATGGAATGTGGAAAGAATTCAAACTAGGGTTATTATCAGTTTTGATTGTACCCATTTTCTCTTCTATTTCAGTTTTGGAAAAAAAAGGAACATCCATTTTTTAAGGCAAAATAGTACAATGACTGGAGTGGGGAATGAATCCTGTAAAACAACAAGTAGTGGTAACTTATGGAATAAGCAAGAATACATACTTTTATACTGAGAAAGGACAATATTTTTAGCGAAGAGAAATAGATTTGATTCCCTAAAGATGCATTACAATTAGATGGGGGGAAAAAATTAAAAAGCAT
The DNA here is from genome assembly GCA_032468215.1 of Stegonotus admiraltiensis. Taxonomy (NCBI): domain Eukaryota; kingdom Metazoa; phylum Chordata; class Lepidosauria; order Squamata; family Colubridae; genus Stegonotus; species Stegonotus admiraltiensis. The sequence goes on along the minus strand of JANHZT010009583.1, from coordinate 88,628 downwards.
ATGGAAAATGAAAGCAAAAGTTGACATTTTTAGGATTGAATTTAACATCGCCCTGAAATTGCTATGGGACTCATAGACCTGAACAACGATACCCTTTTTTTAAAAAATCTATTTTTGGATAGGACCATTAGGTAGAGTGAGGTAATTCTCTGATTTTGACTGATCTGGAAAAACTAAGCAGGATCAAGTCTGGTTAGCAGCTGGATGGGAAACTGCTAGAAAATTCCAGGCTGTAGGAGAAATCACAAATTGCAAAAATATGCTGGAACAGTTTTGTATCCATGAAGTTACATTAAAGTCAACTTGAGAGGGTACCGTCTTTTTTGCACTATAAGATGCACCGGACTATAAGATGCACATTAGCTTTAGAAGAGCAAAACAAGAAAAAAAATCTGCCTCTGCCTCCCAGCATCCATCCGGTATTCATCTGGCTAGCATCCCTGCAGCAAACAGCAAACAGTCTGGTCAGCTTCAGCACGTTATTGCAGCCCCAGCATGTGGCTCATCAGGGCTCTGCTCCTTTGTGCCCACTACTGCTGATCGCCACCTGTCACTGCCAATCACTGCTACCACTGTCATTCGCCTCCTCCTCCTCTTGATTGCCACCTCCGATTGCTGCTTCTGCCACTGATAACCACCATTCATCGTCACCGTCTATTGCCACTGCCGCCAATCACTGCCACCAGCGGCAATCAGCGGTGGCGGTGATTGGTGGTAGAGGCAATTCCTGCCACCTAGAACAGCTGATCAGCGGTATTCTGGGAAGCCGATCCAACCGCCTATTAGCTGCTTGGCAGCGAAGGCTCCAGCGTTCCCCAGTGGCAGCAATAGCCGGCAGCGGCTGTGACTTTGTATATGAAGAAAAATGCCTAGTTGGCAGAGTGGCCTAATATATAACAGTCTGGTTTGTTTATTTATTTATTTATTTAATATAATTTGTATGCCGCCCTATCTCCATAGGACTCAGGGCAGCTCACATCAATTTATTTTATTTTATTTTACCTTTGTTAGTTTCTCATATCTACTTTTACAAGTAGATATGTGACGGCCATGACAAGTAGATATGTGAAGAGCATGTGACGGCCGTGGCCAGGGGGGCTTTTTATCAGGTTCGCCTGATACGCCAGTTGCGCCCTTTTCTGGATCGGGACTCCCTACGCACTGTCACTCAA
>JANHZT010009583.1:62773-73569 GCA_032468215.1 Stegonotus admiraltiensis | reverse complement strand
GTAGAACTGAATCAGCAGCTCCTTGGGCAGTTTGAGCTTTCTGAGTTGGCGCAGAAAGAACATTCTTTGTTGTGCTTGTGTTCTTTTTTCCCAGTCATAAATTGTTAGTTCTCTCTGTATAAATATAAATAAGGCTGATTCAAAATTCATGGTGCATTTAGACTTTCATGGTTTTGATTTGGGCACTAAAACTGCATTGCCTAGCTTGCAAATGACCTTTTCTGACCAAGGAAATAACCTAACTGTGAGACTGTATCATACTGACTCTTTTAAACATATTTTTGGGAATTTTATGTGTGTTGAATATTGGCTATATAACAGTTCTATTGTATTCCCTTGAATTTGCATGAGTAATGCAGGTGGCATTCTGTTCAATCTTGTCCTATCTTTGATGTCATTAACTGTTCTATTTAACCTATTTAACCTCTCACATTAGTTAATATTTGTATAAGACAATCTGGAAATTAGGGCTGAATTCACATTTCAAGTTAAAGCAAACATAGTTCCTTAAGTAAGGCATAATTAATGGATTGACAAATAATGTCAAAATAGAACTCAATAATCTTTTTAGCATCAGGCTAAATGCAATCTTATGTCATGGTACAGTTACCAGGCTTGTTAAAATGTCCTGAAATGGAATACATCACCAAAGATTTCAATTATCTCAACCTTGATATCTCATCAGAACAATGAAAATCTGATTTTCCAATGTTGCAAGACTTTGTTCTTAAAGTGATTAAAAAAATGAACATCATGGTTCCCATAGATGTTATATTGTTAACTAAGCACGTGACTATAAAGTACACTTTTCAAATTACAGTGGCTAGTTCATTCAAAACAAAACAAAACAAGAAAAAACTTCCACATGGTGCTGAATGCAGTTGTAAATGTCATTATGATGGGTTCAGATTTTGCAGAAATGAGATTTACAAAAGAGATGGCTGCAGAGATGTCCTGGCTCCATTTTGTACTCAGACAATCATGAAGCGAAGTAGAAAGTAAGAACATTTTAAGAAGATATGACTTTATTTGATATAATGATTGCTGCTCTGGTGCTGACATGTGTGCTGAATAAATTAACACGAGTTAAGGCCTAGGAGGATGTATGGAGCACTTTAAGCTGGCATAATGATTAACAAGCACACATCCTCCTGAAAAGGCATTATCTTAAAAAGAATGCAATGTAACATATGAGGTTACATATTTCTTGCCAGCTACCTTATGATAATGTACAACAGAAAGCTTTGTGGTCAAAAATTAACTCAATTGCAAGGCAAGTAGCTACTCATAAGGAAAAAAACTGTTTCAGCGAAGTAATGGGGCATAATGATGGACTGGGGCTGAGCCAAGAACTGCGGTGGAAAGAAGTTAGAAAATGTTATTTGGGAGAACATTTTAAAAATTGTTTATAATCAACTAATTATCAGAGTAATATTTGTCTTGACAAAATGAATGAATGAATGAAATTATTGTATTGGTATGAGATACCCAGCATGTTGCAAGAAATACATTGATTATTAAGGGCCCTTGTGCACTCAAGTTAATTACTTATACAAGGTTGCTATTTTGTGTCTGCATGTATATGTGCCGTGGTCTTGTCTCCTTTCATCCTGATTTGATGTAACTGGTTGTTTTTCTGTATCCGAATTGAATATAAATGGATCATTTTAAGATGTCAGAGGTCCTGCTAAGGAAGCATGTACTTGACTCATTTTAGTATAAATTGCTACCCTCTTGCCTTAATCTTATCAACATTCATTTACTGAATCATGCAACAAATATAGAGTGGGATTTTTCTGTTACAGACTTTTGTTAACTCCAATCCCAATTTTATTTAAGAAAGAGTAAGACATAAGCAAGAATTACAATTAAATAAAGTGCATACATTATTATGTAAAATAACTGCAGAATGAAGCTGTTTGGGTGTTAGGCTGAAGTATGTATTAGTGAATACTAAAATAGAGCCATTCATTTGAGATTAACTGTCTGAATTTACTTATTACAAATAATTTTAAAGATTCATAGCATGATTCACAAACAGGACGAATGGAATTTTGTTGTCAACTATTCTGAAGTCAGTGACGATTGACTGGGGGTGGCTGTGTTTCCACCCACCATCAAACTGAGTATATAATATGTCAACTGTTTTATTGTATGAAACAACTCCATAGTCCTGGGGAGGAAAGGAACTCGAATTTTAAATATTTGCACACTCCAAGGAAACACTGAAGGGCAGAAAAGAATGTCCTGTTTTTGTAAAAAAAAAGAATCTACATTGTACCAAAAGAATGTGCTTTTATTCTTTTTGATAATCAACTAAGAATAATAGGTTCAACTGAATGCAGATGTGTAGGCTTAGGTCTGTTCATTTCAGAATATTTACTACAAAGCTGCTCTTTAAAGGACTTTTAAATACAGTCTAAACTTTAAAAAGAAAACAAAAACTCCTAACATTTTGATACAAACATAGTGACTAACATAATATACATTTTGCTTTACATGCCTGTATGAACCCTTATATGTTGCCACCTCTCCATTCTTCAAGACCCTCCCAAATTGACTTCTCCTATGTAATTTTGGTCTTTTCCTCTTAAACTCTATTTTCTACTGTTTCAAGCTTGAAATAGAGATCTCTATAAATAGAGATAGAGATGGCCACATTATTTCCTTTTTCTCCGTGTTTTTCTCTTTCTCATAGGTAGATTGTATCCTCTTGGGAAGCAAGGATTTGTCTGTTCAGATTGAATGCACCATAGTCACATGATTAGAGGGGTTCAAAAATAAAATAAACTCCTTTCTTCTTCCTTCTTCCTTCTTCAATCTCTTCTATATAATATATTGGCTTTGTTGAAATCAGGAGTGACTAATCCCTTTTCCCTGTGGAAGCCACACTGCCAAAGTGTCACAGAGGTCAAGATTAGGTACTATGTAAGACCTCTTACAGTTCCTTTTCCAACATCTTCTACAGCTCCTAAAGTTTCCTCTGCAGTTGTCCCAGAATTTGGCCTGATATTTGATAGCCAAACTGTGATTTAATGATTTTTAGTGCTTTCAAACTCTTACATTTTACTTGCAATTGAGTCTTTTTCTAGTGCAGATAGTCCTCAGATTCCCATGATGCAAATTAATGACAGCATCTGATCAGATCTTTATTTGAACTTATGACCATCACCCCACCCCCATGGTCACATGATTGAAATTCAGGCGCTTGGCAACCAGCTCACGTTTATGACTGGTTGCAGCATACTGTGGACATGTGATTGCGAACCTGCCATTGGTTAATCTGGATTCACATTTATAACCGCATGACTCAATTTATGTTGGTATGATTTAATTTATGACTATTGTAAAAATGATTTCAAAATTGGATCTGGTCACGTGATGACTTATGAGGGAAATCCTAGTCCTAATTGTGGTCATTAGTTAGGGACTACCTGTGCTTTAGTTGAAGGAAGAGCATTGTTTTTTTTGTGTATGGTCCTGGTCTTAATGTTATGGGCCCTTAGCTATATGTCACCTGCCTCCTAGTTCTAAAAAGCATGTGGAACAAAACCCTCTTTCACTTTTTAGAACCAATCTTCTGTGTAGGAATAAAATTATTTCATCTCTGTTCAGCTATAAGGTATAACAAGTCTACCAGTGATTTTCATATGGGGTGCCTTTTATTAGTCCAACCCATGATATTTATGGGAGAGAAATTTATGACTAAAGTATAATTATTATCCTAAAGTATGATAACATTTTTTAGGAATTTGCCTTCTTTCTCAAAGTGGTTTTAATTGCTACCTGGAGCCGCTTATTATTTTTTTAGGTATGATAAATCACAATGCTCAGCAAACTTTTCAAAAATTTTGTCTATATCCTTAAGTTACAGCATCTGAAATTTATTTCATGGTCTGGATCAGACTGTACTCTGGACTCACACAAAATGCCTCAGCTATAATTTAAAGGTCTTCTTATTTTATCTCAAAAACCTTGCAACCCTGTCATTTGCTAACATTTTTTCATTTCTTGCACTGTTGTTTTCCCATTCTTGTCCTGTTAAATCAGGGGTAGTCAACCTTTTTATACCTACCGCCCACCTCTGTTAGTAGTAAAATTTTCTAACCACCCACCGGTTCCACAGTAATGGTGATTTATAAAGTAGGGACAAAACCCCTACTGCCCACCATGAAAGCTGGAATGCCCACTAGTGGGTGGTAGGGACCAGGTTGACTACCACTGTGTTAAATAATCAGCACTTTATTGATTGCTTTAATCCTCTATTCACAACATTATTTTATTCTTGTTGGTTACACTTCTGCCAACCTTAAATTTATGTAAGTTTAATTATGTAAGTTTAAATTTATGTAAATTTATGTAAATTTACTTTGATACTGTTCTATGTGGATAATGTTGAGAAATATGGATAGGTATCATATAATGTCTGATTTTCACATGACCTTATTGATCATTTAATTTAATCCAGAGAACCATTCCTGATAAATAGTCCTCTAGTCCCTGTTTGAAAACTTCATGTGAGAAGGTAATCCACAACTACTAGTTAGATTGTCCCACTACCTAATAGATCTTACTGTCAGGCAATTCCTTCCAGTATATCGATCCTTTCTGCATGTGATACCTTTTTAGATAGTTGCAGATCTCCTCTCAGTCTTCCCTTTTACAGGATATACATGACTTATTACAATTCTTCATAAAACTTGTTTTTCAGACATTGTACCAAAGTGGCAGTGCTCTGAAATCTTTATAGCTTCTCTGTGCCCATTTTAAAGCATGGTGTCTCTCATCTGGACACAGTACTAAATCAGAAAGATCTGGTAGTTCCATTTCTAATTAACAAATATAATTAAAAGCCTTAAACATTTGTGAGCTGCAGCTCATTTCATCAAATGCTTAGAGTGACTTAGTGTAGGACTTTAATTATAGGGAAGGGAAGAGTAGAGTAGAGGGAAGTACATTGCAACTATTTTAACTCTAATCTGGATGCATTTTTTTCAGTATCTTGCCCAGTACAAATATTAATCAGGTGGTAGTTTTCCTTCTTCTTTCTCTGTTTGAATATTGAAACCATGTTTGCTGTTTTTTAGTTTTTCATTTTTCAGTAGGCAAAGCTGTGGAATGTCCTTAGGAAAGAGGGAAATATTCAATTATCCATATGCAAAACTAATACTTATGGACATATAAAGAAAAGAAAGCACAGTCAAAATGGAACATGATGAAAAAATTAGCTCTAAATCAGAAAAGGAAAGAGGAAAGGTTTTATGGTCTCATTATTTATTCAGTTTATATGCTGGACAGATATTGAGGGTAGCTGGATTGAAAGAAGATGAGCATGTTTTTAAAATTGGAGGAAGAAACATCAATAAATTGCATTATGTAGATGAAACCATTTGTCAGGGTTCCAAGTAACACCCCCAATGAAAGAAGACCCTGAGGCTTGAAGTTCCTCAAAGTTCCATTTTATTAGAGATGTCATATTGTCATATCTGGGAAAATCCGAATTTGAAAGCTTCCAGTTTTTCCCCAGCCAAATGAAAGTCCAGATCCCTGACCAGCACACACATGTCAAACACATGGTCCAGTCAAAGCACCATTTCATCTGGAGATGCCTCCTGGGCACATCCCTCCAGGTGCAGGGCAAGATGTCCTTGACTTTCTGAGAGAGGAATGTTATTATGACTATATATCACCCATGCTCCATACAATCCCCCCTCCTAGTTTCCCACAGTACTAAAAGTGGCAGGCCTGAAGGCCCAAGGCAAAAGATGGTTTTCAGGCTGACACCATTCTGATAACTGAAAATGCAAATGATCTGGAAACTCTGCTAATGAAAGTGAAGGAGAACAGTGAAAAAATGGGACTAAAACAGGAATCAGTCTTATAATTGACAATTAAGATATTGAAATAATTGACAATGAAGGTATTGAAATAGTGCATAAACTCTGTCTTTTAGGCTCCATTAGCAATGAAACCAGCAGCTAAGAAATACGCCACAGACTACTGTTAGGTAGAGTAGTCACGAAAGTATTAAACAGGAGGTTTAGGTGCCATGACATGCCTACATCTACAAAGATCAGAATCATGCACGTAATAATTTTTTCCACGACAGTCAACGTAAACAAGGAGCCAATCTAAAGGATTATTTAATTTACTATTAGGAAGAGTATACTCTTTCTCCAAAGAATGAGTTTGCTATTAGCATCAGATGATATAATTATGTGCTTGTTTTCTGTACTGTTTTATTACATTATCTATAATATAACATCTTATTCTATTAATTGAAATTCTTTAAAAGGAAAACACACACATATACCTTTTCTATTGAGCCTTTTCAAGTGACGTGTTTGTTCTGCTTTCAAGTGATGTGTTTGTTTGTTCTGCCTATAAATGTTTAATATTTTACAAAGCCTTTGCTTTGGCTTCCATGGAAACTAAAGGATGACTGGAAATCCACTGTCAGAATGACTTGTCCACTTTATTACTTTGAAACTTCTGAAAATTAAGGCAGACTAAATGGAATTGGAATTGTTGTGAATGAATAGAGAACAGCTTTATGTGAAAACTTACTGGTAAAGGGATCACAGCATACAAAAGTTTTCCCATGGTTATCCTTGCCTTGTATTTTCCAGATATAGGGTCAGAAATAGTTATGATTTAGACAGTACTTGCTTACCATTAGTAGCATCAGGGACATTAATGTTGTTTCTCAAGCTGCATTGCTGATGAGAATATTGGATTGGCAAAAGATTCTGCAGAGGAACAGCAAGTTCCTTACAGCACATAATTAATTTAAGAATGTGCTGTTGGCCTTTAGTTTAATTGGCTTGAAAAGAGACAGAATCATGGTGATTCTGAACTTTGAATGGGTTTTTACTCAGTGGAAATATATTGTAGAATATCAGCTGGGCCTGAAGGGTGGAAAAACACTTTTATTTTTGAGTTTCTATATTTTCTACGAGAGCTTTCTAGAAGGTATGTCACTGTTGCAACAGGATCTAGAGATGGATAGCAATAGACATATACCGCTTCATAGTGTGTTACAGCTCTCTCTACATGAGTGCTGTAGAGTCAGCATATTGCCCCAACAATCTGGGTGCTCATTTTACCAACCTCAGAAGGATGGAAGGCTGAGTCAACCTTGAGCTGGTCAGGATCGAACTCCTAGCTATGGGCAGAATTTGCCTGCAATGCTGCATTCTAACCATTATGCCACCACAGATGGACTATTAATTCAATCTAGTAGGGCCATGATTATATTGTCTAGGAATCAAATATTTTTTTAATTTGTGTGGGTATCAGGTGTCTGGAAATGTGATAATATTAGTTTACCAAAACATGGATTTTGGATACTGTATGTATGTTTTTCTATATAGTGTTGGAACTATTTTAGAATTTCATTTAGATAACTGAATGGAGATGCAACTGCAAAATAATTCATGATACCTAGCATCACAGAATTAGAAGAAATATATCAAGTTTTAGAAAATATTAAATCCTTGAATTATATTAGTGCCAAAGTTTAAAAAGAAAGAATGAAAGAAAATTACATCTAAAATTAAACAAGTAAAAACAAGTTATTCACACACAGGATGCTTATTTCCCATATGTATTATCTTGTCTTCATTGTTTTTATTCCCAAATTATGAGGCATGTAGAAGCCCCAGCCTACGATCCTACAATTAATATTTTAAAACTTGAGAAAAAAAGAGATGGGTTTCAAATTTATGTGATGCTGAAAAACAAAATAAGTGATTAATAGGGGACAATAAATCTAATAAAGAACCAAATGCAAGAGAAGAATTTGTAATATTTTTATAAAGGGAAGGCTAAAAAAAGGATTTTCTGAATTTCTCAGGGGAATGACTTTTCCAGGTAGAATGGGGTAGGACAGAGTGAAAGCATACATAGAAAATAGCATAAGGGGCACAGATTAATATTTAAGAAACAGAGACAATAAAGGGCACAATTTAAAGAAAGGCCTACAGATAAATAAATAGATACAGTAAAAGCACAAAGAAAAATTAAGCAAGCAGATACACAGAAGAAACAGTTGAGTTGAAATAAAATTCTGTGAAAAGTAACTTTCATTAAATTCCAAGAAGCTTGCATCAAAGTAAAATAGAGCAGCCTTTAGCAAATAAAGGAAAAGACTAGGAAGCAGAAGGTCTTAATAGAACAGTAGATGAGAATAATTTCCAAAAAGACAGACTGAATTGGCATATTTCATTAACCTACGTATGTGGAGCAAAAAGTGTAAGGATAAAAGTTAACATTCAAACTATGGACTTTGTAGCAACTAATAGACATAAAATAGGGATACAGTAAGCTATTTGTATATCCTTTCTTTCTTTCTTTCTTTCTTTCTTTTTCTTTTTCTTTTTCTTTTTCTTTTTTCTTTTTTTCCTTCCTTCCTTCCTTCCTTCCTTCCTTCCTTCCTTCCTTCCTTCCTTCCTTCCTTCCTTCCTTCCTTCCTTCATAGATAGATAGATAGATAGATAGATAGATAGATTACATTAAAGCTGCTTCTTGTGCTTTACTGGTGGTAAGAACTTCTATTAATATTTTCTGCACTAGTCAGGTCATGACACAACATGAAATCACAAGATCATTGTGAGAAATTAAAGCAGAGAATGGTAGCCAAATATGAAGATACAATATTGATATTCAGGCTTAATTCTCTTTATGTGATTTCTCTGGGAAGTACTCTGACTTAAAAAGTTGTATGAGTGAAGTGTTGCTGTGCTTTAAACACACTTGAGGCATTTTTAGTGTTAAAGTGTGAGAGAAAAAGGCTTCTTTGCCACCTTATGCATTTAACAGTGCAAAAATAACCTTTCTTGCCACCTCTGCAGTGTTTTAAAAAGAAATTCTTCCCCCTGCAAAAAAAGGCAGTAAAAAACAATGTATTTTATAGGACCAAAGATTTGCCTGAAAGTAGGTGGCAAAATTTGTCACAGCACTATATAGAACAAAAGCTTTTCATTTTAGCAAGCCAAATTCATCCTTGTCCTACCAAAAGAAAGAATTTAAAGGCTGAAAGAAAAGAGGTTGCAGGTTTTTTGCCCTGCTAAGAGTGAAAGGAAAGCTATAACAGGCTTTTGGCTCTGAAAGACTCCAAGGGAAGAAGGAAATTGAGAGGAAAAGAACCAATCAACAGATAATTTAAAATTTATGGGGGGGAAAAAAAACCCTTAAAACAAAGAAAGTACTATATCACCAAAGCATGAAGAATGAAGAGAATTATGAAGCTTTCATGAAAATAGGGCAACAGCAAAACTCAATGAGAGTAATTAACTTTAGAAAACTGAGTGAAATCAGCAGGGAACTAATAAGCTAAGGTAGGTGGAAAAAGGAGAGGTAGAGAAAAATTGAAAGGCCAGCTGAACAGTAAAAATGAGTGGTGGAATGCAGTATAGAATACCATCATTGAAATCCCAGCCATGCCATATAAAATTATAATGGTGGGAAATCCTGTTGTTCTTCTGCAGGAAAAGAATTGATCACTTATCTTAAAAGAGAGAACAAATTTTGTAAAGCCTTCCTGCCTTCTTAGAAAAGGGAGACGTGGTTTCTATATGCATGCAAACCGAGGGGTCATTTACACTCTAAGTAGTACACAATGGATAAGAAAATGAAAACGATGAATTCATGTCACATTTTGACTTTGTAAGTTCTCAGTTGCATTTTGAAAAACCTTCATTGTGTATTCAGTGATAAAATATACTCCATTGAAAGTTGAAAGTTAGTATTTTTAGAAATCAATTCTATGTATAGCATATCATGAATGGAGTCAATACAGACAGTATTTCAGTTTTGAAGACCAGAGGTTCACAAAATGCATTTCATATCTTTGTAAATATAGTTATGTGTATTTATCTATGCGTTATTGTTTGGTTGTGTAATGATTTTTAAAAAAATCTTGAGCCCTATACCTCGGCCTAATTACTTGGAAAAAATTCCTACAGTTCTTAATGGAAACTGCTTCAGTGTTGTTAATTTTACTGTTTTTTCAAGAGCTTTTTCCAAAAGGTAACTGGACTTTCTTTTTTTCTTCCCCTTTGAAACTGTTTTGCTTCTCAACCAAGAAGTTTCTTCAGTTCAGAACCATGACCTGGATGATTGAAAATTTCCATTGACTGTTCTTTCAGGAGTGTTGTATGCTGCCTACAGTCACTTTCTGTCACATGGACAGCCATATACATTTGATAGAGATAGATGTACAGTATCAAATCTAAAGGAAGTTTACTATCTTCTGTCACTTACTAATTAGCTTTTAAAGGGTTAAATTTATTATTATACCAACTTGAAGACTCTTTTTGGTCATGATTTTAAGACTAGGCTTATAGACTCCATTCATTGACTCCAGAGTAAATTGTTTTCATAGTTAAAGTTTTGACAAATCTATTTTTAGATTAAAGGTTAGCAAAATAGTATCTATAGTCCCAAAAATTAAATTATATTTTTTAAAGAATTAAATGACAAAAATCACACAGGACTGTCATATTTTTGATATTCAGACTTTTCATATGGTTCACGCAATTTTATGAATGCCAAAATCATTGGCTTATTTTCTAATATTGTATGATATAGAGCAATGTGAGATTGTGAGAGACTTAGACAGTTGAGGCTAGATATTACCAGATTCTTGATGTAAAATAATTGGAAGATTTTTTTATTTGTTTATTAAACAAAGGTTTTGATGGAAAGGTTTCTTGACAGTTCTCATTGAGTGTGGGGAATGTCGGCGGTCCTGAATGGGTTACAGCTTGCCTGATGACACGGACCGGGTCTGTGAA
>JANHZT010009583.1:36859-48406 GCA_032468215.1 Stegonotus admiraltiensis | reverse complement strand
ATAGATATAGATATAGATATAGATATAGATATAGATATAGATATAGATATAGATATAGATATAGATATAGATATAAACCGCTTGGGCTCTATGCTAATTTGGCTTCAAAAGCATAATGTATTATGTTGAATGCATGAATCTATCACCTGTTTGCAGCTCCTTATGAAGTTAAGGACTCCTGCATGTTGTGAAGCACCTTTCTACTTTACACTGTTCTTTTTTTTTTTTGTTATTTCTGACTGTAGATTCCTAGACCTTCAAGTGATGAAGCAATACAGGTAGTCCTCGACTTACGACAACAGTAGAGCCCAAAATTTCTGTTGTTAAGCAAGACAGTTGTTAAGTGAATTGTTGCTAAGACCTTTTTTAAGATCACAGTTGTTAAGTGAATCACTGCTGTTGTTAGGTTAGTAACACAGTTGTTAAGTGAATCTTGTTCTTCCATTCACTTTGCTTGTCAGAAGGTCACATGACCCTGGAACCTTCATAAATATGAACCAGTGGTCAAGCATCTGGATTTTGATCACATGATCATGGGGATGCTGCAATGGTCATAAGTGTGAAAAACGGTCAAAAGTCACTTTTTTCAGTGTTGCTGTAACTTTGAAAGGTCACTAAATGAATGGTTGTAAGTCAAAGGCTACCTGTAAAAAGAATTAAGGCATCCCTTTACTTTCTTATGGAACACTGTGCTTTAACTTTTAGTCCCAGTTTTAGGCCTTCTATAGTCTGCTTTTCATTAATAGAAAACATTGGCAGGGAATATTCTAGAATTGCTTCATATGTGTTACTCGGTCATTTAAAAGGTGGATCTTCTTAAATGACATAGGAAGCAGTGCTTATTACACATTAACTATATTGGACTAAACTGTCCCAATATATAAGGATATATTCAAAACCCATTCTAAATACTTGTAATTGATTAAACAAATTGATAAATTAAATAAAATGCAGAAATGTTACAGTTTATATGTCTGTGGTAGAAATGGACACAAGTTTGAAGTTGTAAGAGAGAAAATGCAAAAAGGAATTCCTGTAAGGAGCCTGAGAGACACTAGAGCAGTGATGGTGAACCTATGGCACGGGTGCCACAGGTGGCACACGGAGCCATATCAGTGGGCATGTGAGCATTGCCGTAGCTCAGCTCTAGCACACATGTGTGCGCCGGCCAGCTGATTTTTGGGCCTTTCGGTCCCACCAGAAGTTGGGAAATGGGCTGTTTCTGGCCTCTGGAGGGCCTCTTGGGGAGTGGGGAAGGCTGTTTTCACCCTCCCCAGGCTCCTAGAAAGCCTCTGGAATTTGGGTGAAAAACAGGCCTTCCGGGCCCACCATGCCATCATGTGCTAAAAGCGCGGGGGGGGGGTTTGTGCACATGTGCAGGGGCAGGGCACATTGAATTATGGGTATGGGCACACATTTGGGCAACTTCCCTGCGCTCTCCCCACTTTTGGCACGCGACGGCAAAGAGGTTAGCCATCACTGCACTAGAGTATATGTTTAAGCTCTTTTTAAATATATATATATATATGCAAAGATCCCTTCCATACTAAAATGACTTTATGTATCTTATTGACCTATTGTAGCAGAAATCACCACCTGATTTTTCACTTGGAAGAGAGAAGAGATCTAATTCGCAATCACACATTGGGCGACCTATTCAGCTTGACAAGATTTTACTTTCCAAGGTTAAAGTGCCTCATACTTTTGTCATTCACTCATATACAAGGCCAACAGTTTGTCAGTACTGTAAAAAGTTACTTAAAGGACTTTTTAGACAAGGCTTACAGTGCAAAGGTAAGCAATTTAGAAATGAAAGCATGATAATAATGCATTTGTTTTAACAATTTTTAAAACATTTTAATATTTTATTTCTTACTACTGTGTCCTGATTTATATGCTGTTATATATTTCCTAGCTGGTGGGATACAGACAACAGTATATCAGCTTGAAAGATAGTATGTATTTTGGAGAACAGAATCTTAATTTGTTTGTTTGCAGCTGTGCTAAACTATACAACTCTTCTTATCAATAGCTTGGAATACTAGAGACATAGTTTACACTATATGTCTCCAATGTCTGTCCCAATTATTACACTCTAATGCAGTGTTTCTTAACCTTGGCGGCATGGTATGAGATATGACAATGGTCAAATTTTGCCCATGAACTGTGTGGCACAGTGGCTAGAATGCAGTATTGCAGGCTGACTCTGCCTGCTGCTAGCAGTTTGATCCTGACCAGCTCAAAGTTGACTCAGCCTTCCATCCTTCTGAGGTTGGTTAAAATGAGGACATGTTGGGGGCAATATGTTGATTCTGTAAATAGCTCAGAGAGTGCTGTAAAGCTCTACGAAGTGCTATATAAATCTAAGTGCTATTGCTATTTGGAAGTACAGTACAGTTTAATGTTGGGCAGTGCACGTGGAAACCAGATTTTAGCTTTTCAGCAGGTCATTAAGAAATGTGAGATGGGAATTTTTTTTCTACAATTGATAATTTAGTGTACCATACTGTAAATAGGCTTGAATCTTTGAACAAGTTTTCTGAAATATGTTACTGAAAGATAATTAGCTATTTTTGCTTTGATGCTTGAATGTGTCCCTGAATGTATGTCTGTTGCTTATGAAACTTTCATATGCTGTAGAGGAGTGAAGAATAAGATTTCTTGTAATTAGACTGAAATCCTACTGTGTCCGTCATAGTAACATTCTGTAACAGTGTAGCAAATTTGGAATAAAGGATACAAAATATTAAAGCATTCCAAATATAGGATGCAAAATATGCTATAAATATACAAATAGAATGCAGATATTCTTAGTGCAGGATTCTCGCTGGGATTCATAGATAGCAAAGCTTTCTTAAGAGGTAAAATGTTGTACTTCATTTGGATGTACTTTGTCACTGCCTTCTAAAAATAGGCTTAAAATGTATTTTATATGATCCTATACTGTGGAATAGTCACTTGATTGAATTGTATGGAATAGCTGGCAGGCAAGTAATTCCAGGAAGAGGAGGAAATATCTGGAATTCATTCCCAGCTTTTTCACATAGCATCAGACCTTAGTTTACTTGAATTGAGATCTGTTGTCTGAGTCAAGAACCACCGTCTCATATCCAGCTTTAACAAGGTTCCTTGTATCTGAAACTGTCATATTATAACCAAGCAACTTGTGCAAATCATGCATCTTTTCTTTAAAAAGATTGTCGATTCAACTGTCACAAACGCTGTGCACCTAAAGTACCGAATAATTGCCTTGGAGAAGTGGCCATTAACGGAGGTAAGTTGCATCAAGGATATTAGTACTCTGTACTCTAAAACCTATTTGAAAAAACAGTCATTTATTAGTGAGATGAAAAAAATAGATGTAAGAAAGATGTTGAGACTCTAGATAATGAGTGCAGAGAAGAGCAACAAAGATGATTAGTGGACTGGAGGCTAAAACATATAAAGAACAGTTGCTGGAATTGGGTATGTCTAGTTTAATGAAAAGAAGGACTAGTGACATGATAGCAGTGTTCCAATATTTGGGGGCCTACCACAAAGAAGAGGGGAACAACCCATTTTCCAAAGCACCTGAAGCAGGGGTGGGTTCTACTTACCTTTACTACTGGTTCACAATGGGAACGGGAAGCTTCTGCGCATGTGCAGATCGCCGATGATGACATCTGGGGCGGTGGGTGGGGCCTCCTGGTTTTATTACTGGTTCTTGCTAACCGGTCCGAATGAGGGGCAACCCACCACTGACCTTAAGGCAGAACAAGAAGCAAAGAAAGAAAACTAATCAAGGAGAGAAGCAACCTAGAACAACCTACTGTAGAACCAAGAAGAAATTTCCTGACAGTTAGAACAATTAATCAGTGGAACAACTTGCCTTCAGAAGCTGTGAATGCTCCAACACTGGAAGTTTTTAAGAAGTGATTGGACATTTGTCTGAAATGGTATAGGATTTGGTTTAGATCATAGTGTGTAAAAGAATGTGTATGTCAATAAACCTTGGATTGAGCACCTAAAATACTGAGATTAAGCTATTAATACAGTTATTGTAAATGTAATAATCTAGTCTTTAATAATTCTAGTTCATAAATAATAAATAAGACAACTGAAGTTTTAAATAAAAATATGTAATTTTATTTAAAAGTAAAATAAATCTTCCTGTTACACGTAATTTTTTTAATGCATCAACATAAATGAATTCCATATTGAAGAGAAGCAAGCAGCCCTCTGATGTTCTTCTGCAGATCTTGGACCAACTCTGTGATCATTGACAAGCCAAATGCTTTTCTTGATATTGGGTCTGCTCACCTTTTGAATACAGCTTCTGGCATACAATTATCATTCATCCATTTTGGAATGGACTTCTGCCTAAAAATGTTGTCCACAACTGATCAAAAAATAAATGAGACATTTAATTATTATACATGCTAGGGTGAGTGTAATCAAGGTCTATCATGAAGTTGAGATTTAGGAACCCCAGAGTTCCTAAAGAGCCCAATTTTACAGTTTCCATAGATAGTTTTTTAATATGTTTATATTCCAGAAATAACAATTGACCAAAATTGTCTTTATAATATACTTTTTTCAATAGTACAGTCTTTCAGTATTTAGAAGCAAACTTTCCTGTGAAGAATCTCCCAAAAATGAATCAATTTGTAGGCAAACAATATTTGCATCTGCAATTGTTATGTCTGCCAAAGGAGAATAACTTTCAGGAAATTACACAAGGGTGTTTGCCATCCTTAAGCAGCCAGCCAAGGATTAGAAAAATGTTTATTGAAAATTCATTCCAGAGAGAGAAGCAACATTACAGTACTGGTACTTACAGTATTATATTATTCTAACTAAAGATAATTAAGGAAAACAATTTCTTTCTGGCACAAAACATGTAAGCTTACAGAAAAAGATACTAGAGGAAAGGCCAATTCCCCTAGTGCGTTTTCAATATTGAATAAAGCTGATAAGAAAATGCGTAGAAAATGAATATATATGACACTGTGTGAGAAAGATTTGAATTTTATACATTGCCATTGATCTGATAAAATATTTGTTGTAATCTGTGGATATTTTTTATATATTTACAGGCTTAGCTCTCATATTGTAATGCACTATTTTATTCATTGTGGGCTACAGAAAAATGCTAAAATGTTGTTTAATTTTGTCAATAGTTCTACTAATCATTATTTGCTCTCCTCTCTTTAATAACACCTGATGATCTGTTCCTTCACCAATGTCTTTGACTTTGGTTTTTTTATACTTTCCTCCCCTCTTCTCCTTTTTTCAAGTTTCTGTGAAGATTTTGGCTTAATCTAGTTTTGTAATTTATACAATTAGATAAACTGAGATTAATAACTAGTTATATCTAACTACATGACATGCTACTTATTATTCATACTTTTCCCTCACTTGTGTTGTTTTCACCTATGTGCATCTGATTACAGCAGATGGAAGCCAATATTAGCTGATCTTAAAAACCTAAAAAAAATAGAGATGAAGGGAAAAAAATACAGGGTGTTATATTAGACAGAGAAGTCAAAAATATCATTGAAGGCAGTCAATGACCATGACAAACTATTTCTATATTGTTGCCAAAAACAATATATGTGTGTCCATGGAATAATTTATCTTTACTTTATATTCATCAGGCTTTTTCATCCCACAAATAAAACGGAGCATTACGTATGCCTAAATTGTATATAAAAGTTGTGCTGTTCCTTGCTTATTAATAGGAAGAATGCTTTGCATTGGCTAATATGCTAATGCATGGTTGCAAGGACAAGATTGTATTTTTGTAGAAGTTGGAGAATATTTTTGATGTAGTTTCACTTCTGATTTTCTACATTTATTTTAGACATAAAGGTAGATATACTGTTTAGATATAACATTCTGTTCAATTAGCTTCATCCAATGACTAAATTTGTATTCACCAATGAGCCAGGAAGTTTTATTCTTCCTTCACTCAACTGCAAAATCTGTTCCAAAGATAAAGAGCCCTGCTAAGCAGATTTAGAGACTTGAGGATGAGATAAGTTTTAGTTATGTGATGTGGGATAATGTAGCCAATTCAGCTTGAACTATTTTTCCAGATTGTTATACCAATGTAGTTTTTTAAACATTCCAGATTTGCTTAGCCCTGGAACGGAGACTGATACAGTGATGGAAGAGGGAAGTGATGACAATGACAGTGAAAGAAACAGTGGCCTCTTAGATGAAATGGAAGATTCTATGGTGCCTGATGCTGAGATGGTGACTGTGAATCCAGGTGACAGTGGAGACTTGCAAGACACTGATCTTGACCATGATGAGAGTAACAGAATGATCAGGTGAGTTTAGCTTAGTGAGAGTTTAGCATAGTGAGAGAGCAGTTTGATCTAGTAGTTAAGAAACTGGGCTGTATAGCTGGAGACTGAGTCCTAGTCCTGCCTTAGCCATGGAAGCCAGCTGGGTGACCTTGGGCCTATCACACTTTCTCAGGCCAGTTCACCTCACAGGGTGGTTGTGAGGAAAATAGGAGGAAGAAGGTCTGTTGGATATGTTTGCCACCTTGAGTTTCTTGGTTCTTTACCCCAAGTAATATCATACTGAGATCAAATGATATGGGTCTAAATTTAAAGGTCCATGTTAGTTTTATTGTAATATAATTTTAATGTTCTATTTCATTGAATGTGTCATTCAGATATAAGGTAAATTATATATGATGGAAATCAGGGATGTCAAACTGGCAGCCCATGGGCTGGATGCGTCACATGCACGCCATGCCCACCCCAGCTCCGCAAATGGGGAAAAACATTGCAAATTGTCACGTGATAGCAACAGCGACTCTGCGAATTTGATACCCATGATCCAGATCAACCTTCTGTACAGTGCAAACTTAATTAGATCATACAAAACAGGTAGCCATGTAGCTCTTTTTAAAACCTTCTAGTGACGTTTCTGTGTTGGGGTGGCTATGTAAGTTCATAAATGTAACAAATGAATGCAATTCTAGATATTATTATGCTGCAATAAATAGCTGTTCAGAATTATATGAGTTGAACAAGTAACCCTTTAAATTGTCTCTCTTTGAAAGCTTCATTCAAATAATGTTATTCAGTTTGCTGTTTTTTTTTCAAGCCCTTCAACAAGCAATAATATCCCATTAATGAGAGTGGTACAATCTGTCAAACATGCAAAAAGGAGAAGTAGTACAGTAATAAAAGAAGGATGGATGGTTCACTACACAAGCAAAGACAGTTTGGTAAGGAAGTAATTAGCTGAACCTATTCATTTATTTAACACTGAAATAAAGAACATTCAGGGTACTTTGCAGAAGTCTTTCATTGTTCATGATTGCATTGTGTATGCTGCAGTTTAATTTCCATGTATACAAAATGCTTCAAGAGTCACACAAAAAGCAAACAACCTGGGATGGTGTTCAAAGAAGTGTACAAAGGGACACTCAGGTATTCCCACAACATAGGTTTCCTATTGTATGTATTGGAATAACATCTAACATCTATTTTTTTTCTAAGCTGTAACATTTAAGAGTTTGTTATAGAGCAAGCAATCTCTGTATTGAGTAATTTTTTCTCATTGATGTCTATAAGAATAGATATTTTCCACCACATATTCCATGGTTCCTTTCCATTAGCTTATGCTGATTAGTATGAAGTTAAGAACAGGAAACCCCAACTTCCAGTCCGCAGCCTGCTGCGAGGCTGTGGCCTGTTGGGAACCAGGCCATTCAAGCAGTGGGCGATTGTGCAAAGCTGCATTTGTGCAAACAGCACACACACAAAACAATTCCCTCTCCTCCCATACTGCCACCGGTGGTCCACAGAGCTGGAAAGGTTGGGGACTGCTGGTCAAGAACATCTTGGTTACCTGACACCATGGATTTATAAACAGGCACTGCAGTGGTGGGATTCAAATAATTGAACAACCAGTTCTCTGCCCTAATGACCGGCTGGGTGGGAGTGGGCATGGTGGGCATGGCCGGGGAGTGTGACAGGCAGCACTCGGCCTTCTGCACCCTCTTGGGACCAAAAATGGGCTGTGAGGGGTCACCCCCATGCCCCATTTTGGATCTAGTAGGCCTCCCTGCAGCCTCCTGGGAGCAAAAACAGGCCATGGGAGGCCTCACCCACATTTTGGGTCTAGTAGGCTTCCCTGCACTTACCTGGGAGCTAAAACGGGGTGCGTGGGGACTTCTGGAAGGGAAGGTGTGGGGCCAGCCAGCAATTTAACAACAGTTCAGCTGAAGTGGTGCGAACCGGTTGAATCCAACCACTGAGACACTATTCTTTGATAGATCCCAGCTTCTTGCTTTGAACAGTGCCTTATGTATAATCAAAAAATAATATATAAATTTAATAAATAAATTAATAAATATCCTTTTTCTAACACTTCAAGATTTCACATATAATACCAGTCTTGACTCAAAATGTTGTATATTAATCAGTCTGTTTCTGATCAGTTAATGTGAAATGATAAATAAAAATTTTGTACAGTATAAACTTTGGCAAGCAAAATATTATTTTATTGATAGATATTTATAAGGGAAGTGAAAGACACATTTGAGTGGAAAATGCAGTCTTCAGAGAATAACATAAAAACATGGAGAGACTACTGCACTACTGAAGATTGGATTTAACACATTACTTTTAGGCAATATAAAATGATGCTCTGAAGCACTTCTGTATATTAACTACAACCACTTATTTGTCTAAATCTGCATCATTGCATTATTTTATTTTATTTCATTATAGCTGCATTCTTTACTAGTAATTAAAGTATTTTAATTTTCTATTTCCATACAGAGGAAGAGGCACTACTGGAGATTGGATAGCAAATGCATCACTTTGTTTCAAAATGAAACTGAAAGCAAATATTACAAGGTAAAAATGGTGTCAGGTTTAAGACAAAGTTTAATTCCATATTTACTTATTTGGACTTGGATGCTGGCTGACTTCAATTGGCTCTGGATGGGCACAACATAAAACAACAACAACAGATATATAATAAAAAATCAGCCTATAACATTACTGAGAGTTGTCCTCTGAAGAAGGTTATCTTGTTGCTAGGAGTGGGGAAGGTCCTTTTCGCTTTCACACGTTAATGTCTAGGAAACAAACTTGGCTTAGTTTTCCCATTAGTACAGTGATTTGAGAGAATCCGACTTCAGCTCCAGTTTGAATCTGAGCAGACAAGAATAATGTTTTTAATATACTTAGTGTGGAAATTGTGGGTTTCCAAACCTCAAATTAAACTTGATCTTACCAAGTTTCTCCAATGTTTCTAGTAAGCCTGTGCAAATTATCTGATGAGCCTTCACTGATGAATTAAACATCCCTCTGGATCTGCTTCTCAAAGCCATGAAGCAGCTGCAGCTGCTTTGAAAGCTCAGAGCAACTGCTTCCAGGTCCTCCTGAGATCTTTTGGACATGCATCTGCATGCCCAGAAGACATTTCCAGTGGGGTAGTTAGCAAATCAGCTCATCAAATGATTTGTAAAAACCTAATGTCTAATACATCACTATTGATGCCAATATTTATCATTTAATTACTAAACATAATTATAATATTTAAATCGGCAGATGCCATGCAAAATGTAGGAGGTAATATTTAAACCTAACCTTTCTCTGAGCTTTTTTTAAAATTGGGGTTTCTAAGAATAAGGCTAAAGAAAGTTCTCTGCAATTATCTTTTCAGTTATTCTAATATTAACCATGATTTTGTCTAAAAGTACTATCTGGATTCTAGCAGAATATTTGTGAGTCCCTCTGTGCGGGAGATGGGTGGTTTTAAAATGTGATAAATAAATAAATGAATAAAGTAAAAAAAACTTTAGGGATATGTAGATTGTTAGGAACAAGGTGTATGTGTGGGGGGGGTTGGTGGTTAGGATTGAGCTGTTGCTATTTAGAACACGGTTTTGCAAACTGAGGTATATCTCCCACAGTGAGGTATAGACCATGTCCAGATGTGTGAAGAACCTCTTATTTGTCCATTGTCCATTGTTAGAATAAATCTATGGGATGGAGTGACCTAGCATTTAAGATGCTGGCTTGTTGGCAGTTCGCGATCCAGGTACCACATGATAGGATCAGTACCCATTCTTGCCCCAGCTCCTGCAGTTTGAAAGCATGCAAATGAAAGTAGATAATTAGTTACCACCTCAGTGGGAAGGTAACAGTGTACTGTGCACCTCAGCATATAGACATGCTGGCCATGTGACCACAGAAATGTCTACAGACAACATTGGCTCCCTCGGCTAGGAAATAGAGATGATTATTGCCCCCTAGAGTTGGACACAATGGACAGTGGAAACATTTACCTTTTACTTTACCATAAATCTACCTTTACCAACGTTTCATTGTATTTTTTTCATTGTTCATTCGTGTCTACTTTGTAATTGAATTTTTAAAGGAAGCATGACATATTAAGGGGAGCTATCAAGGCAAAAAGTTTAGCAACCCCTGATTTAGAAGCTAGTTTGCTAAGAAGAAGATAAGTTTAAACTCTTGATCTCAAAGTTTGACCCTGTAAAATGTAAAGAACATTTAGCTTCCTCCACAGGTGGAATACCACGATGCAAGGACCAGAAAACTGTAGAAGAGATAGAACTTCATGAGCTGGATTTCACTAAGTTCTCAAAAGTTGGGAACAAGAATCAGTATTTAGATAGATAAAGTAAGCTGAACACCAGTCCTGCAAAGAATAAACAAACTTTGGAAAAGAAGTCTTAGAATAACATGAATAACATGTTCTTCACAGGAAATTCCATTGTCTGAAGTACTATCCCTGGAACCTGCAAAAAATTTCAGTTTTTTACCACAAAAAGCAAATCCCCACTGCTTTGAAATAACTACAGCTAATGTAGTTTATTATGTTGGGGAAAACATTGAAAACCTACCAAGTCTTTCAGTTAATAACAGTGTTCTCACAAATGGTTGTGGCCCAGATGTTGCAAGAATGTGGGAGATGGCAATCCAGCATGCTCTGATGCCTGTCATTCCTAAAGGAGCATCCACTGGTTCAGGACCAAGTTTACACCGTAAGTCTGAGATCTCTAACCCCTATTCATGTATAACACAGAAACATCCCAGACCAGTTAAAGGCTCAGTTGACATCTCCACATCGTTGAAGCGACGCATAATAACAACAGACATTTATTAGAAACAGTTTGTTGGGTAGTGAACTAATGTTTAAACAGGATACATGAGTGCAAAGAATGAAATGAAATTCTGCATTTTACCCCAGCACTTAGGTCCATACCAGTGGAGTGGTGTGGTGGCCTAGAGGTGGAGCTCTCGCCTCACAATCAGTAGGCTGTGAGTTCGATCCTAGGTAGAGGCAGGTATTTCTCTCTCTGGGCACAATGAGAATATATCTGCTGAGCAAAACTCTGCATTGGCGACAGGAAGGGTATCTGGCCATTAAACCAGTGGTGAAATCTAAAATTTGTTACTACTGGTTCTGTGGGCATGGCTTGGTCGGAGGGGTAATGTGACTGGGTGGGTGTGGCCAATTTTTTTTTTTTTACTTTTAAAACCATTTTTATACAATCTCTTCAGC
>JANHZT010009581.1:14853-25453 GCA_032468215.1 Stegonotus admiraltiensis | reverse complement strand
TTTTGAGGGCATGGCGGAAGGTGCGTAGGTCCGGGATCCTACGAATCTCCGGGGGTAATTCGTTCCAGAGGGCAGGGACCCCCACAGAGAAGGCTCTCCCCCTGGAGGGTCGCCAGTCGGCATTGTCTGACCGATGGCACCCAGAGGAGACCCTCTCTGTGGGAGCGTACTGGCCGATGGGAGGTCGTTGGTGGCAGAAGGCGGTCTCGAAGATATCCAGGTCCTAAGCCATGGAGCGCTCTGAAGATGTTCACCAGCACCTTGAATCGCACCCGGAAGACCACCAGAAGCCACTGCAGCTTGTGCAGGATAGATGTTACATGGGAGCGCCATGTCAATAGAATAATGTCATTCATTATTGATTTTTATTATTTCACTTAATGTGACACCTTTGTCTCCTTAGAACAGTGTTTCATAAATAACCTAAATACTTCAACTAGTTTAATAATTAATAAGAAATAATAAATTGGTGATCTAAATAATTTAATTCATCTAAATCCCAGTTAAAGACAGCAGCTAAAGTAATAATCAGATTACTTCAAAATGTTTGACTAATGATCTTGACTCCTCTCCAAGAGGTCTATCAAGTAGACTGAGTAAACTGTATTCTTCATTACTTCTTCAACTGTGCATTTATAATTTAAAATCTTTCGGGGCCAATGGAAAAAACATGCATGTGGCATGCAGATGATCACTGATGGACTTTTATTTTTTACTAATGTAGTAAAAATGTTTTCTTTTAGCTGATTTAGTACAAGAAGGAGGAGAACTGATTAAAATTGTTTCAAGCTGATTACGTTGCATACATTTTTAATTTGACCATTATCTTAATTGCTTGATTGGAAAATTGCAATTGTTCACATGACTGCATGCTTTGAAAATATACAACTGTTTGCTAGTAGTAATTGGTGCTTAATCAGTGAAAGGTTAAGTTGCCATACATTTTTCTGTAGTGTTCCACACTCTGTTTACCTATTATCCAAAATATAAAAACAATTAAAATTACATTTGTTTAATCAAGGAAGAAAATAACATTTGTGATCTGTTGGCTTTTCTTCTTTAGTTGCCTTTGCTTATATCTTTATTTCACAAATATTAGTCATTCACTATAGGCTATTTTCTCACCAGGCTCAAGGTCGACTCAGCCTTCCATCCTTTGTAAGGTGGGTAAAATGAGGACCCAGATTGTGGGAGCAATAAGATGACTTTGTATAAATATACAGAAGTATGAAGGCTATTGCTTAACGCATTGTAAGCCGCCCTGAGTCTCTGGAGAAGGGCGGCATATATGAAGGGGCGGCATCTCTGGAGAAGGGCGGCATATGGAGAAGGGCGGCATCAAAGCAAAAAGAAAGAAAGAAAGAAAGAGACAGAGGCGCTAATTTGGGCTGCACAAGTTCAAGCCGTAAGAACAAATACATACAAAGCCAGAATTGAGAAGACAGCAATAGACTGCAAGTGCCACCTCTGCAAAGAAACTGAAGAAACAGGATCACCTGGTTAGCTGCTTCAAGGAGATAGCACAAACTACAGTGCTCTGGAACTTCAAGCAGACAAACACCTACCACATAACAATTGTCAGCAAGAAAAATAAAAGTCTGGACAGTGGATGTGGCAGTACCTGGAGAGAGCAGAATAGAAGATAAAGAACTGGAGAAAATCACAAAATAGAAAGACCTGCAAGTAGGAGTAGAACAACTATAGCAACTGTAAGCAAAAATAGTACCCATAGTGATAGACACCTTATGCACAATCCCAAAGCAACTGGAACACCACTTGAACACCATTGACATTGACAAAATCCCCATGAGTCAATTGCAGAATGAAGCTTTACTAGGAACAGTTTGCATCCTGCAATAATATACCTTTAATATCATTAAACAACATCTGCTTATCACAGGTTCTTGGACTTGATAGATAGAGAAAAATGCCAAATCCAGTCTCAAAGTCTGGCTGACTGTGTACAGCCAATAATAGTAACCCTCATTCTATTTTTCTATGCAGATAATATTGAGCTGGATGAACAGACCTTAAATAATGCTGCTTCCTGTGTCCCTTTCACCCAGTACAGTTCTACCACAAAACACAATTAGCATGTTAACAAAATTATGTTATTTTATGTCTGTATGCCTAGACAAGGATAGTACCTTACAAATTTCAAACTAACAACTTAATTCACTTCAAAATCACTATTTTTTTTCTAACAAGGACAGCAATAAATGCTTGTTTAGTTTTCCA
Organism: Stegonotus admiraltiensis; assembly: GCA_032468215.1. Lineage (NCBI taxonomy): Eukaryota > Metazoa > Chordata > Lepidosauria > Squamata > Colubridae > Stegonotus > Stegonotus admiraltiensis. Next base: position 23,215 of record JANHZT010009581.1, on the reverse strand, counting down.
CTGTAACAATTAAAACAGAGTACTGGGATGAGTTTACCACATGGTATATTTTCACATGTCTCTAAAAATGCTGTTTCCCACATTTAACAATAAAAGTAGTAGTCTGAGGCTTCACCCAGCCTGAATATACAGAAGAAAATTGGTTTCTGGATGACTTTTTAAAAAAAATCTAAAGCCATCGTACATTTCCACTGACCAAAAGGCTGCCCTTGAAGATCACTTGGAAATTTCAACTGGTCCAGAATGCCGTAGGACGCACAGTAATGGGGGCACTCCTGTTGTTTGAGCTGCACTGGCTTCCACCTTCTTTGCAGGTGCAATTCCTGGTTCCGGGTATCACCTTTAAAGCCCTTATATGACACGGTGCCAGGCTATCTGAAGGACCACCTTTCCCTGAGGATATCTACCCATCCTACTGAGTCAGTTAGGGTGGGCATGCTCCTAGTCCCTTCCCCTAAATATTGCCATCTGATGGGAGGTAGGAAGGGTGCTTTTTCCATGGCAGCCCCTGCCCTCTGGAACCCTCTGCCCCCTGAAGATCAGCAGGCCTCTACCCTTTTAGCCTTCTCTAAGGCTTTGAACATGGGATGTGGTGGCTCAGTGACTAAGATGCTGAGCTTGTCGATCGAAAGTTCAGCAGTTCAAATCCATAGTGCCGCATAACGGGGCGAGCTCCTTTTATTTGTCTGAGCTTCTGCCAACCTAGCAGTTTGAAAGCGCATAAAAATGCAAGCAGAAAAATAAGGACCACCTTTGGTGGGAAGGTAACAGCGTTCTGTGCGCCTTTGGCATTTAGTCATGCCGGCCACATGACCACGGAGACGTCTTCGGACAGTGCTGGCTCTTCGGCTTTGAAACGGAGATGAGCACCGCCCCCTAGAGTCAGGAATGACTAGCACATATATACAATGGGAACCTTTACCTTTACGGCTTTGCACATCTGGCTTCCCCCCCAAGTATTGGGAGAAAATTAAGATAATCAAATATTAGAACAGATTTGGCGCCAGCTTCATGTTGTTTTTTTTAATATCTGTTGAATTTTATAGCTGTAATGTGATTTCATATATTTTTTAAATCTTAAATGGGGGCACTCAGAAAGGTGGGTGGCTACATATATGTTATACATACATACATACATACATACATACATACATGATGCACTTCTGAGAGTTAAGCACCTGCACTGGTGCATCTGTGTGTTTCTGTGTATGAATGTGTTTTGAGTATTTCATGTGTACATAATAGTGATTCAAATTCAAATATTTTCTTTTAGAGAGCTAAAACTTGCTTCTTGTTTAGATTATTGGAAATAAAGGGAAAGGAAGGGTTGAACCTATTTTTCACATTTGATGTGAGTGTTGATATATATTCATTTCAGTAAGTGTGTGACGACTTACTGTTTTTGTTAAGGATATAGTTGTGTTACAACCAGAAATGGTTATAAAGCAGAGCGTAGAGTTTTACGCATGGAAACGGTGCTGAGAGTAACTGTGAATAAAATGCAGACAAACTGGTTTTTTAAAGTATTTTACTTTAGGGAAAAGCAAAATCATAGTCCTTTACCAATCCAAGTCTTAGCCATGCGTAATCAATCCAGAGATACAAAATCTTCTTACTATTTTGTAGAACAATACAAGGATCATTCAGGAACAATATAAAAACAGTTCATAAAAGCAGTAATAAATAAATCATGATCAAACATTGATCATGAAGAGATCAAAATAGTTACAACATAGCAGCAGGTAAAAATATGGTGTTGTTGTCTGCACCAAACATAGTGTAATGTCCACAACAGACCATAATCAAGCTCTCCTTAAATACAGTTGCTACAGAGCTCATCCAATTAGGATGCAGAATGACTCAGCAATACTCTTAAAGCTACATAATACATATTTATACTTTAAACATATAATGTTGGCTTATATATTTCCTGGCCAACCAGTTAGGCAATGACCATTTCCTAACAGTTTTTTACTTGTACAGATAAATCTTTTCTGTGAAATAATTGTTCCTTAGTTATTATTATGCATGCAACTGCTGAGATTTCCACAATGTCAATACCACTTTTTTGTAGCTGCTACCATCTCTGTGACTTACTGATTCACACACATATGAATGTATTGATTCATAAAAATGGTGACTCAGCAGGACAGGCCATCTGCCACTTGGGCAAGATGATTATGGTGATGGCTGCTGCTGTTTTCTTTTTTGAACCTTTTCAGTGTGCTGAAGATTTAACCATGAAAGTGTATTTAAGGCAAGTTTGTGAAGCCACAGGTTCACAAGAAAAAAAATTGAAAAAAGATTAAGATCAATGTCAAAAGGAAGTTATTCTAATCTGCTGCAGAAAAAAAAAAGACCTGCTGTTTTAGCTGAACATTATACTTGGTGGTTTGTTCACATTTGGTCAGAAGTTGGAATGACTGTGCTAAGTACTTCTTGATAAATGGAAAGCAGGCATATCAAATCAATAATCATACCAAAAATAACAATTGTAACTAGACATCTGAATAGAATAAATTTCTTGGAAAGCTTCCTTAGGAAACAGCATAAATACTGACCGTACCATAAAAGACTAAATGAACTCTGCTATTATAATGAAAGAAAGAAAAAAACTGTAATGAATCCCGACTGGATTGGTGGAGTATTTTGTGTAATTCCAAAGGAACGTAACAATGGTTTGCTTTTTTATTCTGCTTGTGAGTTCCTAGATTCATCTTTCTTTAAATACAGTGGTAGAATACATTATTTGTAGTCAGATCAAGTAAGATAGTTCTGATGTCCAAAGATATGTCTTTGTCATAATGGATAAATTTTGTAGAATATTATATTGAATGCCAAAGTACATTATTGAACAAACAACTTAATTTGTATGAATAGCCCATTAATTTTCAAAATGTCCAGGTGAATTCCATTAAATGAGGGTTTAATAAATTAAGCTTTAACTTGTTCTTTAATAGCATGTTTTTCAGATTTTCACTATCGTTAGAATCTTTTTCCCCGTAAGTCTACAGAAGTCTTAAGTTAGAATTAGCAAGCATAGGCAATAAAGCTATATTGAATTATTTCTTGGCGATATTTATTTGCCTGTATATAAATAAACACGAAATATTCTTTTTAGCATAGTTATTAAGAAATATTTTAAATTGTGTTTGTATAATAAGATTTGTTATAGTTTCTGTGCTTGCATTAATATCTCTTTTCTTCCTCTTCTCTTTCCAGAATGGAAGAAACAGTGAGGAACCTACTACAAAGTCAAGGATTATCTGAGCCCAATGGAGAAGAATCCGTGCCCATATTAAAATCATATCAGGTAATAATGATTTTCATAGCCCTATTTGCAATCTCTTGATAACTGGTAGAATAATAGAAGATGAAAAACTGTAAACACAGGTGATTTTAAAGTTGCTAAAAATTATCTCTTCTGACTAAGAAACATGCTGTCACATATGTAATTGAAGCAGAAAATACTTCTCAGAAAAAGAAGAATCAGGAAATGGTCTGTGTATGAGCTATGGAACCAGAAACTCTAAGGTAGAAGTGCAGTAAAAATAATCGATGGAGAATGTGATTAAAAATGACATTTAAGCTTCTGAAAAATGCTTGGAGCTATCACAGATTCCCCGTGCATTGAGTTTGCATGGCAATGAGAATTCTCTGAAACATCTGGAAAAGAGAGGAAGAGAGTTGGGAAGACAAGCAGGTAAAACATTGCAGGCAGATGGACGGATCTTAATTTAATGTTAGGCAAGTATAGATGGTGACTGAGATGATCCTTTTGTTCCCCACTGCAGAGTTATTTTTTTAATGCTTTACATATGCATACTGTATATGTAAGTAAATTGTGTTACGTATAGGTTACATAAGATATGTTCACATGTGGGTAAGATGTACAAGTGCATTTTCATTTCCTTCATGTGTGTCTGTGTATGTGCATACTATGAAAATAGAGTAATGTCTACATTTGCACATACAGTATTTGTGATCACTGAAGAAGATGCTTTGTGCATTTAGGCAAGCAAGCCTACTGTTTGTCTTCACATGAATACGAGGGGCATATGTCTGTATAAGGACATGAAATGCCTTCATGCATGCACTTGTGTAGATGCATATTTGTGCAGAAGATTTTGAGAAAATGTTTCATGATGTTATCATAATGATAGTATTGATTAATGGATGAGGTCAATGTATTAAAGCCAGTGGTGAAATCCAATTTTTTTTACTACTGGTTCTGTGGGTGTGGCTTGGTGGGCATGGCAGGGGAAGGATACTGCAAAATCTCCATTCCCACCCTACTCCAGGGAAAGGATACTGCAAAATCCCCATTCCCTCCCCACTCCTGGGGGAAGGATATTGCAAAATCTCCATTCCCACTGCGGCCAGTAAGAGGTGGTATTTGCTGGTTCTCTGAACTACTCAAAATTTCCGCTACCGGTTCTCTGAACTGCTCAAAATTTCCGCTACCGGATCTCCAGAACCTGTCAGAACCTGCTGGATTTCACCCCTGATCAAAGCCCTCTTTGATTAAATATAAACTTATTAAGTGGGCAGCAGATTATAATGTGCATAGCAGTAAAGTTACATTACGTGAGTAGCAATTTCATTCCTTTTCTTATTTCATAAAGACTGTACCTTCTATGATATTCTTTTGTCACCTGTTATCATAAAAGACATGTAGGGCTGTATTTCTTATATGAACCTATAAATATATACACATTCAATTTACTGCAAACTCATATATGTATTATTTTTTTAAAAGATATATGTGTTTATTTATCATCAAACCCATAGTCTTAATCAATTGATAAAACTTAGGCTGCAGAACTACTTTTTAAAAGTAGTAATACTTTTATTTTTCATCAGTAGGAGAGAGTGTGTGAATTGTGCCATTATCTCTGAAGCTGTATTTGCCACTAGTTAAGAGTATTACATTCAAAAGAAAAAAATAAAGTTGGTAAAAAAAAATAATTCAGGAAGAAATGAGAAAATAATATCAAGAATATTTTGATTATGGGGTTTATGAAATATGAAACAATTTCATATTTCAAGGGACTATGGTAAGTTGTTTTAACGGTGTGCAACGTGTTCAAGGTAATATTTCAGTGATCATAAAAGCTTCCTTCTTTGCGGTAAACACTTTGATCTATTGACTACTGCCTGTATATTTGTCTTTTCTTTCTTAAACCTAATTATTGTTTAGGGATGTATAAGACAGCTCTGATTACAATATCAATATGCCTGTCTCCCGAATAAATACTGGTGCTAATGAACTTTAAATGTTGCCCAGTACACATGTCAATGGAACAATAATTAGAGGAACAGCAGAACATACATGCATTATTGTAAAATTGTCAAGAATTTTTTTCCAGACAGAGGTAATTTATCTTTATTTATTTTATATAAAATATTTTAATATCATACTGACACAAAGACACCGACTGTCTTTAGTTGCACTGATTTGGTTTCATGGCATATTCAAAAATAAAATAAACAACAATGAATTTAGACACGAGGTGTTCAGGAACGTTCCAACAACTATTTCCCTGATCAGATTTTTATTTTAAATGCTATCAACTATTGACTACATGAATTGACTCTAGAATATATTATTAAGAGTGTTGCAAAATGAGTACAGTCCATAGGTCTAAATAGGAAAGTATGGTGTGAACCACATCATGATGGAAACTCTTGGTGTCATTGTGTGGTACACAAAACCTTCACAACTATTGCATACCACAAGATATTAGTACCACACACTTCTCCACAATTCATCTTGTTTGCTGTCCAAAACAATAAATTAATGTACTGTGGTTAAAAAACAATTGGGATATTTGTATGTATGTTTGGGGACGTACAAGAAGGGTGCACAAATTACACCAAAATATTTCTAGCAGTCAGAAAAATGCAATAAATAGCATATGCAGAGTGACTTCTGTTTTCCACTAAATAGCATATTGCCTTTCTTCATAGCTAAGGGTGACATGTAATGGCATTTACTTACTTACTTACTTACTTACTTACTTACTTACTTAGTATAGCAACATTGAACTTTTGTCCATTTAACAGTTATTTAAGTTCCTTATATTACTTTAGGATTCAATTCTCTCCCCACTTGTTTTAAACTTCTATATGAAACTGCTGAGTGAGGTTATTCTTCAGCATAGGATGATAACTCCACTGTACATCTCTACAGGTTATACTACAGGTTTCAGCAGTAATACTATTGAAGTTCTTTCCCAGTGCCTGGAGACTCTAGGAGTCTCTATAAGGAGGAATTGGCTTTAGCTAAATCCTGACTAGATTTTATCGTTATACTTTTAGGGCCTGCAGCATGTAGTAATTTTCTATCATTAATTCAGCATGGGGGTCACATTTCCCCAAACATGTAACCTGTGAGTGCTTCTCAATTCACACTTCCTGCTCAAGGAGTAAGTGGCAGCCATGGCCAGGAGAACCTTCACATTATGTGTGCCATTGGCACTTATTTCTGGGTCAGAAGGTACAGCGCATAGTCATTCACACCTTTTGTCATCTTCCACTTGGACTATTCAACATATCCTATATGGGACTTCTCTTGAAGAACATCTAGAAACTGCAGCTGGTTCAGAGTACAGTGATACAGAGAGTAATATTACAATCATTGATAACAGCTGCAATATGAGTTCTATTGGTTATCAAAAGGCTTCTAGGTATAATTCAAGCCCTTTATGGCTTTAGGTCAAGTTAACTCTGGGACTACCTATCTCTTGGTTTCTACTTATCTCACCAGGCCTGGCAGAGTCTCCAGGCCCTCTGGGTGAAGCAGTCTCATCTGGTTCACCTTAGGAAGCATGCCTTATCAAACATGAGATATACATACAGCTACTTTTCTTCTGGCCTTTCAGAAGGCTGTGAAGATAAGCCCCTTTCCCTTGAATGTTGAGACGAGGATGTCAATTAACTTGAACTCTGATTGTGTGAACGTGTCAATTTGGATTTTGTTTGGCTTTTTTTAAATGGATGTTTATATGTTGTTTGCTGCATAATGTTTTGTTATAGATAGCTGGATGACCATAGACATTTGGTAAATAAATAAGCAACCAAACAAATGTTCTGGAACAATTAAAACATACATTTTGTTGTATATATGTACAATGACAATAAAGATTATTATCTTTTATTCATTAAAGATGAAACTCAGTCAACTAGACATTTAAAAATGTGTCACAAATATCCTTGACTGGTGCTAATGGTTGATATGGGTTGCTGCCAGCATCCTAGGTATCAACCAAATATCTTCTTAAGATATATGATGTTCCGAGTAGCGCAGTTTTTTGCAGTTCCTCTGGTGTTATTGCAGGAAGCTGCAATTACTTGATGCGTTTTGTAAAATTCTTGGATATGGTACCGAGCACCCCAATGACAACGGGTATCACTGTTACATGTTTCATCCATAGCCGTGTAGTTTCGATGGCCAGGTCGCGATATTTTGTGATTTTTTTCCAGTTCTTTTTCTTCAACTGTGGCGTCTCCTAGTACAGCGATATCAATATACTGTACGCTTCAGCCCTCAACAACCATGATATCTGCCCTGTTATGTTCCAAATGACAATCTGTCTGAATTCAAAAGTCCCACAAGATCTTCACTGTCTCATTTTCAATAAGTTTTTCCACTTCGTGCTCCCATGACTTTTCGGATACAGGTATGTCATATTTTTTACATAATGACCAGTGAACTAATTTAGCAACTCAATCATGTCTAGCTTTGTAATCAGTTTGTGCGATTTTGCTGCACTCACATATTAAGTGTGAAACAATTTTAATAACAATTAATTGTTATTATTATTATTAATATTATCTTTTCCAGTATTTGGTAAGATTGGTTTGACATGATCTGTTTTTACAAACCTTTGCTATTTAAATCTAAACATGCTGTAAAACATTGCTTAAAGGGGCTGCTTGGGAGTTTAAAAAATAGTGTAATATGGCATGGGGTTATCACTAAAATAATGGACCACATCTAGGTAGTTTTCCATCTTCAAAATTCTGCACCTAGAAGTCCTTTCCACGGTCCTGGATTGCCATCCACATTATGGAATCCATTTTATATGTATATGATCTTCCTGGATTTGAGCAGAAGTATCATCACTGTATTTGACATATGTCTATTTTGACCTATATAATAAATAAATGAGAAAAGGGAAGGCACTGAACCCAGAAAAAAACAGCAAAATAGACCTTTCTACCGCCGGAGGAGTATTTAATCCAAAAAATATTAGAATGCGTGGAGATGTGCAAATTAACCTATATGATAAATGAGAAAGAGAACTCAAAATTTTACACAGTGTGGGAGAGGTGGTATAAATGGCTAGAAGGTAAACGA
>JANHZT010009581.1:4021-14753 GCA_032468215.1 Stegonotus admiraltiensis | reverse complement strand
TTTTGTGATTTTTTTCCAGTTCTTTTTCTTCAACTCTGGCATCTCCTGGTACAGCAATATCAATAAACTGTATGCTTTGGCCCTCGACAACTGTGATATCTGGTGTGTTATGTTCCAAATGATGATCTGTCTGTATTCGAAAGTTCCACAAGATCTTCACTGTCTCATTTTCGGTAACTTTTTCCACTTTATGCTCCCATGACTTTTCAGATACAGGTATGTCGTATTTTTTACATAATGACCAGTGGATTAAATTAGCAACTTGATCATGTCTAGGTTAAATTAGCAACTTGATCATGTCTAGGTAATCAGTTTGCGCGATTTTGCTGCAGTCACATATTAAGTGTGAAACAGTTTTAACTTTGTCATTGCAAAGTCGGCAGTTTGGATTGTCAGTGGATTTTTGTATCTTTGCTTTCATGGAATTAAAGGTTGTTGTTGTTGTTGTTGTTATTATACATAAAAACCCAATAAATAAAATAATACTGAAAAAATAAAAACAGCAGCTGTGATAAAATGTTTCTTAGCAGTAACATTTTACCACAGTGCTGATATTGATTTAAATGCCTAGAAAAATAAGAACATCTTTCCCTGGCATTGAAAACACAGCACAATTGGTATCAGGTGTATCTCATGCCCACTCTCAGAGTTACTTATTGCCCTCAGGGTGGAAAACACTAAAAATTAAAATGTGTCAGTACCTAATATACCCAGAAACGTTTCTTTTCAAAACTGAAACTATTTTTCCCTTTCCTTTTGACTTTCCTATAGACCTTTACTAGTATAAAAACTGTTTTCACAATCTAGCCCCCTGAATTTTTTTTTCTTCAGAAAAGCAAAATCAGTGTGCAGAGAAAATAGAAAATAAAGTTGACCTTTGCTGGTTTTGCTAGCAAAGACAGAAAAAAAATACTGCAATTGGAATTTGGGAATGTAGGCCAGGTTACAAAAGGATATCCAAATGGAAGGAATTAGGAGCTAAAATAGACAAAAACAGAGAAATTGTTTTCTCTCTGTGTTATTCAACTTTTCTCTGCTGCTCCAGTGTTCTCAGGTGTGGCTATGGTTCTAGTAGAAGTAGCAACTCTTGTCGTAGAGAACATTTGCAACCTATGAATTCCTAGCTACAGTGTTATTTGGAAAGTCTTCCTGGCAAAAACAATTTCTTGTTGTTCTGGTCCATTGTTCCCTATTAAACTGAACCCACCACACCCTTTAGCCCTCTTCATAACATCTCCACCTGAAATATAAAGACAATCGTAAAAAATGGAGCTCAGTGAAAATATATTATTAAAAAGTTTTTCAAGTTCCATTATGAATGTGTAAAATGCCTTCTTTGGAAAGATTTGATTTAATATGCACAGTTTTTTTTAAATTAAAAATGAATAAATTTCAAGTTAAAATGGAAGGGATGTAAACCAGCTTGCTATTAGATTTGAATTCAATAAGTGTACACTTTCAGTTACAAACATACATGGAAGTAAGAATAATTAATTTGCATACTTCATAATTATAACTGTCAGACCCAATGACTTTGAATGTAGATTGGAAGGCAAAATATTTATATTTGCAAATAATTTTACAAGAAAATATAAACAAGAGTTATGGGGTACTGTAAACATTTGATTTATGTAATATTTCATTGTTGAAGAAATATTGAGAAGCAGAAATTAGATGGAAGTGCCTAAGGGTACTTTGAAAGTTGGCATTTTACATTGGTAAATCTGGATAAATATAAACTGAATTTGATCTTAAACATCAGATGCGGCACTAGTGTTAAATTATACAATAAAAGCTTTTAAAGGTAGGCTAGGCTTGCTGATCTCCAGATATGTAAAGACTTCATCTCACAAAATTCCAGCCAGCACAATAAAAATTGACTTATATTTCAAAACCTAGCAGTTACATCAAAGATAATTGAGAGGTAGCTGAAGAAAATACTTATATGGATAACCTCTTTGGCCTGGAAATGATTGTGGCTTTCAAGCCACAATCTTCTACCTCCTAAAGGCTCCAAAGATTATATCAAAAGCTCAAAAGCTAATAAATTCAAATAAATAAATAAGTTTATGACAAATGACAACATAATTGGAAGGGGCACAATATCAGTGGTAAAGCCTCGTTTAAAGTCTCCTTTCCTTTCTCTTTTGTTAATTGTGAGTGTATGAAGCCTCATAGAGACAAATCTTTCCTATTTCCCCCCGGGAAAAAACCTCAAATCTTCTAAAAATAGACAGAGATGCTTGAGTTTTCACAGTGTGATTTCAGATGGGAGCAATTTTTTGAGGGCAGAAATTAAAGTAGTTTTCCTCCTTCCAGTTTCATTTCTGCCTTCATTTTTCAGAAATATAAAAGCAACAATTGCACTATTGAAAATTAGCTACATTTTTTGTGAATTCTGACAGTGTGGTATTGGGATGGTAGGTGCAGGCAGTAGTCTGTTGATTGCCAATCTCTTCTCTAGAAAATATAATCTAAGCTTTCTCTGCTTGCTCCATGGTGGCACAGTGGTTAAAATGCAGTACTGCAGGCGACTTCTGCTGACTGCCAGCTGCCAGCAGTTCAGCAGCTCAATTCTCACGTTGACTCAACCTTCTACCCTTCCAAGGTTGGTAAAATGAAAACCCAGATGGTGTTGTGGGCAATATGCTGACTCTGTAAACTGCTTAGAGAGGGCTGTAAAGCACTATGAAGTGATATATAAGTCTAACTGCTATTGCTGCAAGACAAGTTTCTGGGAATTAAAATGTCACAATGAACTTTTAAATTTGGGCATTCCCAAAATCTGGAAGAACTGAAATATGAGGCCAAAAAATATAAATGTAAAATACATATAGGCAGTCTTCATCTTAATATCACAACTGAGCCCAAAATTTCTATTGCTAAGTAAGACAGTTGTTAAGTGAATTTTGCCCCATTTTACAACTTTTCTTGTCATAGATGTTAAGTGAATCACTGTAATTGTTAAGTTAGTATCACGGTTGTTAAATGAATCAGTCTTCCCCATTGAGTTTGCTTGTCAGAAGGTCGCAAAAGATGATCACATGATCGTGGGACGCTGTAGCTGTCATAAATATGAGTTGGTTGCCAAGCATCCGACTTTTGCTCACATGACCATGGGGGATGATTCAATGGTCATAAGTATGAAAAACAGACATAAGTCACTTTTTTCAGTGCTGCTGTAACTTCAATCATTAAATCAACAGTTGTAAGTCAAGGATTGCCTATACTTTAAAAAAAAAGCACTTATTTAAAATTTCAGAAGTTCATATATGGTATAGTATCAGCTCCAAGTGATACTTGTGATTGAATTTTGTTGATTTAAGTCATAAATTTTATTCTCTCCAAAAAGATGCCGAAAGGCATAAATCTGAGCCAGAAGTAATAAAGTAGGATTCCAGTCTGAACTGCAGAAGGGCAGAGATGGCAGTTGAGAACAGTGCTTAATAATAGAATCTTATGCATCATTACTTCAAAGTAACTGCTCCTAAGTTATTTGGGATTTTCTTCCCAGGTAGATATGACTGAATTCAGATCTAATGAATAAACAAGAAGTGCTTCCAGTGCCATCAAATGTATTTGGAGCCTGGAAACACATTGCTTACTCAGCTGATAATTGGGTAATGAAGAAAAAGAAAAAATAATTCCATCAAAGTTCCTACACATTATTTCAACTCAGCATTTTTCCTGGAACAATATCATATAATAATGTCTGTGGTGTGAAGTGTAATGTTTATATGCCTCTCTGAATATCACATCCTTTTTTAGTTTCAGCACTAATTTCAGACTTGAAAAAGTTTGAGGACAGAGCCACTACTGTTCAATAATGAACGAAAGATTTACTGCATTGGTAAAAATACCACTTTTCTTTAAATGGGTATGTTGCAGCAGAGTTACAAGATTGAAACTGGAAACTCTACCAGGCCTTTTCCCCTCACTTTCTGACTTCTCACTTTTATGCCCTGAATTTTTTGCAGCAAAATCCCCAGTGCAAACTAAGAAACTAATTCCGAATATTATAGATCCTACAGTACATGGTTTTTCCCACTGCTCTAAGTTGATAGTCTTGGCAAACATGAAAGAAAGCAAGCAGAAAAGAATGAGAGATTCAGGGGAAGGAAGGATATGTAATTGAACATTGAAGAATAACTTTGGCCGGTAAGAACATAACCAAGTTAGGATGGAAACTAGGTCCAAAATGATTTTGCAGCCTTCCTTCCTTTCATCCCCTTTATCTGATGAAGAAATCAACAGAATAAAGTTTGCAATTTTGCCTTTATTTTTCTATAAGAAAAATCAGTAGAGATTTCCAGAAAAGAAATAAAGAAGACAGATAGCTGGGTGAAGATACAGTATCTCCTTAGCATGAAACTTTATTGCAACGAATTGTGGAATGTCGATGCAGTTGGTTCTCCCATAGTATATAGGATATGCACAAAAAAGTAATGTAAGAAAAATGCTTTTAAACTCAACGTATGTTTTCAGAAAACTTAAAGCTGTGGTGAGTGTGTAGGGGTGGTGATTTCCATGTCAATAAGCCAGTGGTGAAATCCAAACTTTTTTTTACTACTGGTTCTGTGGGTGTGGCTTTGTGGGCGTGGTGTGGCTTTGTGGATGTGGCTTCGTGAGCATGGCAGGGGAAGGATACTGCAAAATCTCCATTCCCACCCCATTCCAGCGGAAGGCTACTGTAAAATCCCCATTCCCTCCCCACTCCTGGGGGAAGGATATTGCAAAAACTCCATTCCCATCCCACTCTGGGGCCAGCCAGAGGTGGTATTTGCCAGTTCTCTGTACTGCTCAAAATTTCCGCTACCAGTTCTCCAGAACCTGTCAGAACCTGCTGGATTTCACCCCTGCAATAAGCTCTAAAGTGGCATCTTGATTCATAAAACAGCTGACTATATTGTCCCTTTGTATTACAAAGATTGTATTACAATCTTTTCATCTTTTAAAAAACAAAAGTAGTGACATTTTCATGCAGATTACCTCTGATAACAAAATGAACCCTGCCAAATTTTAAAGATTTAGGAGTGCTTTCTGAATTTGATTTTTTTTTAAACAGTCATGACTATAACATTTTAAAACTCTTAATAGAATGAAATACCCTTATGTGGTTTTGAAACCAGTTTCTCCACTCCAGTGTTGGTTCTGGCTGCCAGAGTTTATGCAGAATCCTCTTTAGAAGTTTCAGGCAGATATTGCCCAATGCAGAAGGTTGAGGTCTTGTTCCTTCTGCCCCATCAGCCAGACAGATGTCGCTTACAAGATGATAAAACATTAAATATCAGTTTTCTGGGAACAGGCAGTAGGAGCCACACACTGATTAGGTAGCCACAATGGAAGATGTTTCCTATTTAGCCGTTTCCAAAATTGGTACTGTTGCTTCTGGGTAGACATTTGGTCCCAAATTACAGTTAAATTACATCTTTTGGGACATCTTTGATTATTTCATTCTGCATTTCTCCTCCAATAACAGTGTAGCCAATGTAAAACTTTGGTGTTTTTAGGAAAAGAGCAGTTAGCTTCTTTCAGTCTCTTTGAAAGAATCTGCTGTGGTCAAAAGTTCAGGTATTGTTTGGAGTAGATGCATAGTAGATGCATATTAGTAACTATAGTATGTCCTAGATTAGAATGAAACTGGAACATGAACATTGTGACATAATGGGAGGAGGGATCAGTATGTGGTATTATATATGAAATAACTTTTTAGAAAGGCAAATTAAATTTCTTTTAGGTCAAGATCATTAACCTTCAAATAACGTTCCAGGGCTACAATTTGTGGATTAAAAATTGATTCATAAATTTAATTACATAATAAATATGTAATTGGAATTAAATACAATTATATTGTAAGTAATGTAATTACTGTCAGCATATGTAATGATTTTCAACATCTTCCATAATGTTTGAAGGATCTCTGGAGTTGTTTTGGGGACGTATGTTGTGCTCTGACTTCAGTTTTAATTACATTTTCTTCTAGATTCATAGTTAGCTTCATTTACAAAAATAATAGATGGCAGCAGAAATTCTCTTTGTTTTCCCCAAAACCAGGGTCATTGTTGTTTTAAGTGAGGATTATTGAATTAGAGTATAGTGAACTGATATTGCAACCCTACATGGTTAATAATAGCAGCGGCATGAATTTAGAATTCATGATAAGATATATGACGTTTGGGAAAGCAAGTATGGCAGAAGCAACTAGGTACTTTGTCAATAACTTTATAATGCTGACTTTCATTCAGGACTCATTGCAAACTAGATGTTCCTAAAGAAGTGGGGATATTAGCATTATGGCCGTGATGGCGAACCTATGGCACAGGTGCCACAGGTGGCACGCGGAGCCATGTTGCCTGGCACGCCAGCTCAGCTCTTGCACACCTGTGCACGCTGGCCAACTGATTTTTGGGCCTTCTGGGCCCACCAGAAGTAGGGAAACAGGCTGTTTCCTGCCTCTGGAGGGCCTGGCCGGGGGTGGTGCGGCGGAAGGCCCGTTTTTCTTTCTCACTCCAGATCCTCCAGATCTTCTCTATGCATCTGTGTAGGGTAAAAACAGTCTTCCCCACCCCCTTGGAAGCCCTCCGGAGGCCCAAAGCAGCCAGTTTTCCAACTCCCCAGATGCATAGAGAGGATTTGGAGCCAGGTGAGAAAGAAAAATGGGCCTATTGGGCTATTGCGTGCCAGGAGCAGGGGGGAGGGGGGTTGTGTGCACATGCACGGGGCACATAGAATTATGGGTGTGGCCACGCGCATGCACGAACCTTTCCCGCCCACCCCCTTCCTGGCACGCGATGGCAAAAAGGTTAGCCATTGCTGCATTATGGCAACAATCAGCTGCCAGACAGCAAATTCTGACAGGTGAAATCTCTCCAGATAAAGGAAAGATTGTAAGATTAGCCACATGTACTCCAGGCAGTTGCTCCAATGAGTAGACCGTAGAACCTAGGTTTTTGTGTTCAGCTTGTAAATTGAGTATCTGAGAATCAAAAGGAACCAACCTCATGGCTGTAAAGTAGCCTACATGGACACACAGTTCGTTGAGTCTCATTTCTTAATCACTTTGAAATTACTTCTTAATTTGTTTTCAAACTTTTAGGAATCTTTATATCAATAACTTTTAAAGCATTCACTGGAGGAGTTTCCTTCAATCCTTAGTGAAAGAAAGTTTTAAATATAAATTTAAGGATTTTTTAAAATGTCTTTTTTTAATTTTTACAAAATGTGATTAGAATGTTGATTTTGGAAAGTTACAGTTAAAAATGTAGATGGATTTAAAATAACATCTTGAAATTAATTATAAAAGTCCTTCCTGTGGAAAAATACTATTGTTTTGAATTCTCCTATACTGGATTAACAAATCCTTTTATCCTTTAAATTTTTGAAGGATTTTGTGAAAAGGGACAAAGAAAAAATGAAAAGAAATTGAGCTCAAGGACATTATTTGAAAAACTAAAGATCAAGATTGTTAAATGTAAAAAGAAGGAATATAAAGTTTGTTTATTTGATGAAGGTTAAAACAGCTGTGTTATCTCTGGTAACCTTTAATTGACTTTTGATGAACGAGGAGTGAATTAGGATGTTTTAAGGATTTGTTTGTAAACAAGAGAGGGAGAGATTATTTATTGTATTTTAAGAGAAGGTGATAATTTATTAAAATGGTGCTTATTGTGATGAAGTCATTTCTTTATACATTTATTTTCTTTTTCTTTACTATATTCTTATTTTTTTCTTATCTATTTTCTAGTTTTTCTGCACTTTCTATTTTTTTCTTTTTTAGTTTCTTTTTAATTGTAATATTTGGTATAATTATTAAAGATAATTTATAATGTGCAATGCTTAAATTAGGGTTTAAAAAGATGTACCCCTCTTTTAGAATATTCTCTGGCAAATAGATTTAAACCGTATCATTTCATCTTCAAGATAAATTCTTACATATGATGCTATCATCTCAGTCCCTCTTTAGCAGGTTAAAATTCTTTATTTCTGCTTTTCTTGATAACCTTGTGTGACAGTCTCTAAATATCATAATGACATACTTGTAGATCAATCTTTTACCCCTTCTCCCTTGAAATTGGCTTTATGTCATAAATCAGTTGATGCGGATTATTGATTGTGTATCCTTCACCAAGTGTTTGAGGAAAGGATCTGTATACAACTTTTTCCTTACTATCAGTGTTAGTAAAATATCTTTTCTTTTAATCCATTTAATTAACATTATAATTTTCTCTATATTATAACTGGAACCTTGGAAACTTTTTTTATTTTGAGGGCTAAGCATTTTGTCATTGGAAATAAATGTTTCTGATAAATGGAAGAGGCAATAAAAGCCTCTTGTTCAGAAAATTTATTAGTATAGCTCTGCAGGGCTGTTCTGTAAGGATAATATCCTGTGATATTTAGAAGCGTTTTGAGTAAAGACTTCTGTGTAGTAGATTTAGATTGATATGACAGTGGATGTAAGTTCACATCAGAGATGTAAAGAAAACACTTTGTTTTCCTATCTGGCAGAGGCATTTAATCTAAGATTTTATAGCCAAACTTTATGTATACTTTTTAAATAAAATGCAAAGAGGGGAAAAAGGAAATTGATATAAGGTTTTCTAGCAGAAGTAATATTGAACAACGAACAGTGTATCTATTCCTCTAAAATTTTCTGTTTTCTTTGAATCCCTTTTTCTTTTGCTTCAAAAAATACGTTTATATCTTATAGGCATTAAGCTATCTAAAGCAGAGGCATAAACTGTTCAGCGCTGTTGCAGTTCGGATGCAAAGGGAATAGTAATAATTAAAAAAAACCCTGGGAGTTTCCACATGTGACAGATAAGCAAAATCAGTAATTCTAAACAAATAGACCTTAGTATAGAGAGCTACCGGTAGCAGTTTAAGGCATTGTGTTTTTAGAAACAAGCTATTTAGCCCTAGGTAATGGTCTTAGTATGTGAAAAGTGTTTTGTTGTTAAGGAACAAAATAGCTGTTATTATTTATCAAATTTCACAAATGGAAATGTTCAGGTTATGGAACTTTTGGTAAAATCAACACTGCATAAATTATCTACCTCCAGTACAAATATTTTTTTCTACTTTCCTAATCTCAACAATCCTCCATGTGATCTCTGAACTCTTCCACAGGCAGTTACTTTCCTCCTCCCTCCACCCCCCCTCTCCTCATTCCATAAATTTCAAGCTAGAGGCCACACACCAGCAAAGGGAATAATTTCTACCCTTCAGCTAACAAAAATCTTCCTTACTGATTAAAGAATGCTGTTTTAAAGAATGTATTACAATTTAGTTACTGTAATTATTGTAATTTTCAGTCAATTCAAGGTGACATACATACCTAATGCTTCTGCCTCTTGTTTTCCCACAACACAGTCTGATGTGAACTGGGCTGAGAAAGAATGACCGTCTCAAAGTCACTCAGCTGGCTTTTATACCTGAGACCTCAAGACTAAAGCATATGAAGAACAGTTGCAGGATTTGGGTTTGGCTAGTCTAGAGAAACGAAAGACTAGAGATGATATGATAGAATTACTCCAGCATTTGAGGGTCTGCCACAAGGAAGAGGGGGGGTCAACATTTTCCAAATTACCAGAGGGCAGGGCAAGAAATGATGAACGGAAACTAATCAAGGAGAGAAGCAACCTGGAATTAAGAAGAATCTTCCTAACAGTGAGGACAATTAAACAGTGGAACAGCTTTGCTTCAGAACTTGTGGGTGTTTCATCACTGGAGGTTTTTAAGAAGACACACCGAACAGCCACTTGTCTGAAATAGTACAAGATCTCTTGCTTGAGCAGAGGTTGGACTAGAAGACCTCCAAGGTCCTTTCTATCTCTATTCTATTCTATAAGGTTTGTATCCTAGCATCAAAGCCACTAGACTACAGCAAACTAACTTTCTCATTACACAGAATGTCCATAATTGAAGAGGGACCTAATAGTCATTGAAGGTTGGCTATGACTATAGATGTGGATATGTGGAAATTCAGAAACTACAATTTAAGAATATCTGAGCTTAAAAATTATGTATTGATCTATAACAAAATAATCTAAACAATGATTAAGCCGAAGATAACCTAGAGAGTGAAACTAGTGGCTTTGAAAAGAAAGAAGGTCATAGCCATTCACTGAATCCAGTTTTGCAAATTTGGTCTATTTTTCTTCTTTGAATTAGCATGGAAATATTCCGCAATAAAAGAGTATGCTGACCACTGGCATGTTGATAATGCCTTTCATGTATACCTTGTTTATCTATCAACAATACACGGCTTGTTTACTATTAGCTGCAAAGCTAAAAAGTAGAAAATTTTATGTGATGCTTTTCGTTCAAGGATACGATAATTGGCAACCTGCTGGTTTGCCTTGCTTCAAATTGGGTTAATGTGCTGTATTTTCAGATATTAGCTTCTGTCTTCTCTTTTCTTGTTTATCTCCTCCAGAATACTACTGTTTGAATATCAGTGTTTCTAGTATTATGTTACTTTACTCTGCTTATCACTTCATATGGGATTTATCGTAGAGATTTTTAATTGAAAGATTGAATTTCAAGTCAGATCATGGAACCTGTATATGGAGGGTTTTCAAATATAATCTCTCCCCTCCCCCACCCTGCACCCTCACATCTTCCTTCCCCCTGTCTCCTTTCCTCTCCTTTTCTCCTTTCCCCCCCTCTCCTCTCCTCTCCTCTCCTCTCCTCTCCTCTCCTCTCCTCTCCTCTCCTCTCCTCTCCTCTC